>JAMQGT020013237.1:0-70817 GCA_024447675.2 Pterophyllum scalare | reverse complement strand
TAAATCAGCTCAGGTTTATTTTCATAGAAAAAGTTTCACTGGGTGACAGGTCTCGGCTGCAAGCAGGCCTGTTTAGCAACTTTACCCTTTGCAGAGTCATGCTGATGTAATACATGCAGGGATTGTCCTGCTAACAGTGCCAAACTGCACTGTTTACCTCCATTTACTCAGAAAATAATGCAAGATGAAACGAAGCAAAACATGTCATATACTGCTTACTGTCTGATTCCTGATTCCAGTAAATTAAGACCAAGATGGAGAAATATGATTTGTCCTGTAAAATGTAATGTGTGTTTACCTTTATTCTTGGTGGCATCATTAACAAATAAGTCTTGAGGACGTCCAGCAAAATCACTAGCCTTGGTCATCATAGCCTCTTTAATGGCCTTCACCCCATTGAGGACCACTGCCGGTCTGGGGCCAATGAAGATGCTGTAAACATCTCCAAAAGACTTCCTGAGCTGGAAGTGAACAAGGTAACAAGTATGGGTTTAAAATTCATTGATCTGTATATTCGTTTTTAAAGTAAGGTATGATGCATCATATATTTAAAGTGGACTGAATGTATTTGCCACAGCTGAGCACACTTAACCAGCAAGAAACAATCTGAAAATGAAGAAAGATTCCAGTTAAATATTTAAATTTATAGACAGAGTCAAAGGTATTTAGAGACACGCTATTGCTGTGTGTAGAGGTTGATGTGGTTCTTATGTAGCACCCTGTTGTAAGGAGTACAGGATTTTAAAAAAAGAAGAAAAAAACACCACCATGCATAATGGCACTGTTATCTGATAATGGTATTCTCAAATCAGATGCTGCAAATGTATACATGTACAACTAGATGGAGGGAGAGAATCACCACTTCAAGAACACTGAATAGAAATCTGCTAACAACAATTTGCAACAAGCCCCGCTCCTAACCCCAAGACACCTGTCTTCTTTAGAGCTGTGAACTCTGAAATATATGGGCATGTTGTCGTGCGCTCACACCATACAATGTCTGTCCTTGTGTATCTGCCCTGATGCTTTACTACAAAGTGAGGTTATGTAAGAGGTGCAGTACTGGTGGGATGCATGTCACGTGCACAGGTTATTATGCAATCACGTGAAGCAGGTAAGTGCACTGTTATTGCAGAATAAATGTGCCAAATGTTTTTCATTTTACAGTCATTAAATTTAATTCATAGAATCTAACAGCACAACTTTTACAGATGTTGAATTTTGTTAATGTCAGGAAAGGCAGAACAATATCTATATTTATACACATTTAAATACTAGAGTGCAATAAAGATATGCAACTTGAAGAGAAACATCTTTCATTGCAGCACTTTTCTTACCCTCTCAAAGTCCTTTAAAGGGTTCTCCAGACTCAGCTGCAAAATGTTACCCAGCAGGGGCAGGGTAGGAGGTCCTGGTGGAAAGTTCTTGGGCCTCCGAGATTTGAGCTGAAGAATGACCAGGCAAACACAGAGCCATACCAGCACAACTGAAAGAAACATGGCAAGAATGAAGCGGACTGCACTGAAAAGACTAGCTGACTGACGTGCTATTAGAAGAGCAGCTCAGCCCTGCCTCTAATAGGTGTTTCCTTTTTGCTGTGTGTCAAAGGTGAAAGAGAAGAATAAATAGAAAGAGGCTGCCAACTTTCAGGGGAAAGTTTCTGCTGGGTTTAGCTGAGAACAAGCAGAGTGACTGATAAAATATGTGTCATGTTTTTCTTCGGTATTTTCTTTTTAAACTCTTAAGCGTTAGCAAAAAGCACCAGTGAGTTCCCTCAATACTGGATAGCTGAGGTGAATACTGATGAAGGGACGAGAGTCAATTTTCACAGGTCTTCATAGTAAAGTGTAGCAAACCAGTACGAGGGTACCCATGCTGACTGTGCCTACTGCCAAAATCACCAACAATGAGCACTGATAGACCTCTATTACCCCCACCCCACACAGATTATTCACAAACAAATGAATGAATGAATGAATGAATGAATTAATAAATGGTCAAGTTTATGTGTTTTTCTTTCTATTCTTGGCAGTGATTATTTTCATGCTGTCACTGTTGCAAACCAGCCGAAAGGACATCACAAATAACTGAAGAGTTCTGACCAGCCTGGGGGTGGGGGGGTGGAGGTGGGGGAGTACACATAAAGCCTCAAGAAGCTAACTTTTTTTTTCTTTTTTTTTTAAGACAATTAGATAGAAAGCTTCAAGACTTCATTCATCTGCCAATCACTGCCAACACCAGGTGGTCATAATTTTATGCCTGATCAGTTTATGAGCCATGAGGTTAGCCATATGTCCCACTGCTGAGGTGTTTTAAGTGTCAAAAATAAGGGCATGTTATTTTTGCAACTAATTTAATGCTTGTGTCGGCCGTGATAACAAGCATTAGTGTCTGGGAAGTTTTAAACCAGTCAGCAGGTGGCAGTGATCACTATCAAATAAGTAGCAGGGCTGGACTGAAGATGCATCATGAGTGAGGAATGAGATCACAGAGATAGAAGCTGGACAGATCATACTGGCAAGCTTCACCGGGAAGCTGTTTGTTGCAGCATGTTAGCACATATGAAGGCCAGTACACTGTTAGTGATTTCAAATTTGTTCAACGTTATATGGGGTAAAGGAATTTGTTTAATTTTGTTATATTCTGTGCTATGAAGATCAAAGCCTGATGTAAGTATATTTTGAGGAGAAGAATACTAGGGACAGGGTGATATAGATGAAGAAAGAATATGAAAAAAGACTATTTAAAAAGATACATGCTTGTATTAAATCTTTTTTGTTGTCCTCTTGTGAAAAACACAATTAAAACCAAGCATGTACACTCATCTGTTCACTTACTTTGTTACTATGTTTTCATCTATAGTAAACACCATGGATTTTATTCCCACTTTGAGTAATAGCTTATTTATCAGATACATCTGATCTAAACAGTTGTGTTTAATGTATCTGTGACATGAAATGTAATAATCAGTACTTTGGGTGTTTTAGGGTGAAAAACATGTCAGCGGTAGTTTGTTTGTTTTTTTCAGAGAAACTCATGTTTCAGAAGCTATAATCACAGAAAATTTTTATTCTTTAGGAACAAAACTACAGTATAATCTTATCCTGTACACAGTCATGTAAATATGTATCATTCCATCTTTATGTTTTCCTGTTATATCATGTTCTCTCTCTTTTTTTAATAAGATGACACAAAACAAAGTAAGACAACAAATATTTTATTCAAGCAAGTGAACATTATACCATGCGTATAATGCAATCAAAATAATTTTTTTTCATTAAAAAAAAAAATTGTTACTCTGTCACAACTTATTTATTGGTAATGGTCTCAAACTGTCCAAACCATCCAGCTGTGCCTCTCTAATTTTGTCTCCAATCCTGAGCTGTCCCTCTGATGTACTCAGACTCCCAGTGAAGATCTTAACCTCTTCACCTCTGCCTGCAGTCTTTTTGTCAGTAGCTCCTCTCCAAACCCATACATCCTTCCTGGTCTCCCTACCATCTTGGTAACCTTCCCTATCACTCTTGCTGCTATCTTTCTGTCACACGGCTGCCAGCCACTATGGATGGTTGACCCGTCTCCCTAAACTGATGTGTGTCCACTCTTATGAACATCACATAAAATTTGCATTAACAAACTCTCTCAGTAAACATATCAAACCGCTGACTTTAAAGAAACTGCAGAATGGAGGAAGGCTTTAATGCATGAAACAAGACTTCCTGAGAAAAATAAAGACAAAGTGTTTTCAAAGTGCAGAGCAGAGCCCTTCCTGCATCTTCTGTTCTTCAACCCTTCCACCCTTCCCTTGTTAAACAGACATGTCCAGCTCCTCCAATTCAAACGTAAGTATCTGTCGTTTCTCCAGTTCCCCAAATACGAACTATATGTATGTTTCCGAAATGAGCGCTCCTACCTGTGGCTTTGCGTGTCATGTACTCATTTCCGTGGGTAATGCTGCCATAGTTCACTAGGGAAAACAGTAATCTATTATTATTGTAATCTATCTATTATTCTGAAAGTTGATGGTTCAATTCCAGGTATCCCAAAGTATTCAAGGGCAAAATACCGAAGTGCTTTTATGAATAAGGATTGATGCATAAAGCACTTTGAGCGTTCAAGTACTCGAGTAAAGTGTTATAAATTTTTAAAAAAAGGGATCATCTATTTATTGTTTTAACTTTTCCGGTTCCATCTAATGCAATTTATTCTGCATACACTTTTGAGAAATTTGAGAAAATCCATATTTACATGTTTTTTTCAGGATTTGTGCTTCTTCCCCTTGTTTTTGTGTAATGATAATGCTCAGACAGAAAGCCAGTAAATAATGACATTTGCTATTAAGGTTTACACAACAAGGCCGAGGAGAAGAGGGGTCGGTTTTAGTGTGGAGCATAAAAACACTGTTCCAAGTGCACCTTTCTCTTCCGACTTTAGAGTGATATAACCTGTGGCGATCAAAGTTGATATAGATCCTTTCAGAAGACAAAAAATAAACCACATCATTACACAAGTAACAAGTTTTGGGAAAGCATCAGACCTAATAAATATAAGCATTTTGTTATACACCCAACCAGAGCGTGCATTGTTGGAACCGGCCTTTCTGGTGGTTTTACAGCGCTGACAAAAACAAAAAAAAACAAAACAAAAAAAAACATGGCCGCACTGATATCATGCTCAGTTTGGGAAATAAATGGAAGCTACTTCAGTACAATGTTACAACTTTATTTTTAAATGATATGCTTGAAGCTTCAACCAGCTTAATCACAACTAACAAAACAGCCAGAGACCTGAAACACCATTACGTGACAAACTAACATATCTAAGACCGTGCTAGTGCAATGCATGGTCAAACTATGTGCTATTGTGCATTTAAATATAGGCATTCTGCATGTGAGGGGAGAAAAGTGAGGTAGTGGAATGCAACTCTGAGTTAGTGGCAGTTCAAGCAAACATTGAAGTGAAAAGGACATGTAACACAAACCAAGCTGTGAAGCTGTGAAGACAGCTGACAGCCTGATCAGCTTCTGAGCTCAGAGGAGATCAGGCGTGATCAGGCTGTAAGCCGTCTTCACAGCTTACTAGTACTTGCAGATGTTACGTACTCCATCCATTTATTTTCTTCTGCTTATCCGGGGCTGGGTCCCAGGGGCAGCAGCCTAAAAAACCCAGACCTCTCTTTCCCCATCCATCTGCTCTTCCAGCAGGACACAGAAGCTGTCAATTTAACAGTTAATCTCTACCCTTGCCCATGGTCATGAGCTTTGGGTAGTGGCCAAAAGAACAAGATCACACCTCCTGGGCACCTCCTGGGCGAGGTGTTCCAGGCATGGCATACCGGGGAGGAGGCCCCGGAGCAGGCCCAGGACGCACTGGAGAGATTTTATCTTTCAGCTGGCCTGGGAAGGCCTCAGTGTTCCCGTCCCGTCCCCTTCTCCCGTCACTCGTGAACAAGACCCTGAGAAATGAACTCCTCCACCTGGGGCACCAACTCATCCCTGAGCCAGAGTGGGCATGTCACCCTTTTATTATTTTTATTTATTTTATTGATATTTCACATATTCAAAAAATATAATAGGAAAACTCTGTCAAATTTATAGAATAAATTCTGTTACATCAGAGTTTTGTTTTTACAGTGCAGATAACTAGGCTTTTTTTGTCTTAGAAAAAAATATTTTGCTAATTGGGAATGTACTACATATATATATATATATATATATATATATATATATATATATATATATATATATATATATATATATATATATATATATATACACATACATACTATATATATATATATATATATATATATATATATATATATATACACACGTACACACACACACATCACACTACACACATCATATATATATATATATATATATATATATATATATATATATATATATATATATATATATATATATATATATATATATATATATATATATATATATATATATATATATATAATATAAACACAAATCTTTGACATTTTGAGGAAGAAATCTGTCCAGAAGATTCTATAAAAGCATCAGTATATTAAAAAATACAGTAATTTGCCACCTTAAAAAAGTTAAATATGTTTCACTAGATCGTTTTTTTACCTTTCAACAAACTGTAGTGGGATTTTTACAGGATTATGTAGAAACAGGGTGAAAGACCAATGTGTCACTCTGATGACACTTTGGTGTGATCAGGATGCTGAGGTCAGTTAAAGACCTTGGTTTCCCGAACATGACTATCCCAGCATTCCTCGGTTCAGCATCACACAAACAATGTCTTCCTGCAAACTAGTCTGGACTTTGTCTCTGTACACAGAGGATTTTAAGTCAATCAAAATGTGATGCAGACTTTAAGCTTTAATTCAAGGGATTTAGGAGAAATGTTGCATTAACTGCTCAGGAATGACAGGAAATGTTGAACATTGTCCAAAGGATCAAAGGTAACTGGACAACTGACTGACAAACAGTTTCATGACCATGAGGCTAATTCCCCTGTAGTTCCATAAAACATTAAGCAACACATTGCCATGATTTGGACTACTAGATGCCACTGAAGTCCACAGCTGATTTCAGATGTAATTTGTGGCATACAAAATTTTTTGGCTTCCACATTATTGCTGCATTTTGCATCAAATTCGCCTCTTTTGCCTCTCAGTATTTAATATCTAGAATTGTTGCACATGGGGTATCACTGTGTAAGTGCTAGTGAAAGTGAGACTGTGTGGTTTGCCAAAAAAAAACTCATCCTTATAACACAGTAGTGGCAACCCCTCGAGCTATTTTTTGCGCTGTGTTCATTGTGTTTGTTTTGTCAGTTCTCTCAGTCTGTCACAAACCTCATTATCAGTCACAGACACAGTGGGCACTGAGAAAACTAACACAATGCAGTGAGATCTCAAGTTGCAACAACAGATTCAATTTCTTCAAAGAGGGGCATTATAAACCAAACAGCAGAAACACCATGAAATTAAGATAGGAAAAAAATATGGTTCCAGTACATTTGTTAACTATATAACATGTAAGATACCCCGAAAATACAGAGGACTCTTCTTTCCCTGCTTGAACTGCATGTTGAACTGAATGTTGATCCAGGATGAACTGGATGTGTGCGATTGCTGTGTACCGTTACCGCAAACTGATGGGAAAAGCAAGCCTGAAAAGGTCATGTTGTCTAGATGGGAAATCTGAATATCCCATCCATCCATCCATCCATCCATCCATCCATCCATTCACTTGGCTTAATCGAGGCCGGGTCGCAGGGACAGCAGCATAAGCAGAGAAGCCCAGGCTTCCCTCTCCCCGGCCACCTCCACATGCTCATCCAGGAGGTACCCCAAGACATTCCCAGGCCAGCCAAGAGATATAATCTCTCCAGCATGTCCTGGGTCCCGAATGGCTGCACTCCTCACCCTATCTCCTCCATGAATCGCGACCTTATCGTGGTGGAGGGGTTTGTGTGTCCTAGTGATCTCAGGAGCTGTGTTGTCCAGTGGGGAAGGAGCCTGAGCTAGTGCGTGAGGTTGAGAGATACCAGCTAGATATAGTTGGGCTCACCTCAACGCATGGCCTAGGCTCCAGAACCAGTCTCCTGGAGAGGGGCTGGACTCTGTTCCAGTCTGGAGTTGCCCTCGGTGAGAGGCGATGAGCTGGGGTGGGTATCTTTGTATCCCCCAGGCTTGCTGCCTGCACGTCGAAGTTTTCACCTGTGGATGAGAGGGTTGTTTCCCTGTGCCTTCGGGCCGGGGAACAGGTCCTGACTGTTGTTTGCGCTTATGTGCCGAATGACAGTTCTGCTCAGAGCTCTGGCTGCAAGCCTGGGGACTCCGGAGGCAGCTGACAGGTATCAGCAGGCCAAGCAAAACACAGCTCGGGCAGTGGCTGAAGCAAAAACTGGGGTATGGAAGGAGTTTGATGAGGCTATGGAAAAATACTTTCGGACGGCATCGAAGCAATTCTGGCAAACCGTCAAGCAACTCAGGAGGGGAAAGCGGTGCTCTACTCACACAGTCTATAGTGCGTGTGGGGTGCTGCTGACTTCAGCTGAGGCTAAAGTCGGACAGTGGAAGGAATACTTCGAAGACCTCCTGAATCCCACTGACAGTCCCTGTACAACCGCAGTGAGAGCTTGGTCCGTATAGTCGGCAATAAGACTCATTTCTTGTGGGTGTTGGACTCCGTCAGGGCTACCTTTGTCACCGATTCTGTTCATAATTTTTATGGACAGTAAGTTCATAGGCGTAGTCAGGTGGAAAAAGGCTTCTTCCTTGGTGGCCTCAGAATCTCATCTCTGCTCTTTGCAGATGATGCGGTCCTGTTGGCTTCATCAGGTGGTGGCCTCCAGCGGCTGGCATGAGAATCAGCACCTCTAATTTTGAGGCCATGGTCCTCAGCTGGAAAAGGGTGGAGTGCCCTCTCCAGCTCAGTGACGAGTTCCTGCCCCAGGTGGAGGAGTTCAAGTATCTCGGGGTCTTGCTTACGAGTGACGGGAGAAGGGATCGGGAGATCGGCAGATGGATTTGGGCTGTGTCTGCAGTGATGCGGATGCTGTACCGGTCTGTCGTGGTGAAGAGGGAACTTAGTGTAAAAGCGAAGGTGTCGATTTACCGGTCGATCTATGTTCCTAGCCTCAACTACGGTCACGAGCTTTGGGAAGTGACTGGAAGAATAAGATCGCGAATACAAGCAGCAGAAATAAGTTCCTTTGAGGGGTGGCTGACCTCTCTCTTAGAGACTTGTTAGACATCATACATTTAACACATTTTATCATAAGGGTTTCCTAATCAGTCCACAGCAGAGTAATTCTGGCTCTTTCTGCTTCCCAGCACAACTAGAACTTACTGACCACAAAAGGAACACTGGAATATTTAGCGTTAGTGTTAATGTTGGATTTATATGCGCACATATGTGTATAAGTTATTTCCTCAGTTTTTCCATAACTTTATATCATGACAATCTGTGAAAGCATCTGAAAGCATCAAATAATGCAACTTTAAACTCAAAGTTACGTTCAGTAGAGCTCAGTGTTAATTCTTTGTTAGGCTGATTGGGGTACTTAGTAATACTCATGACTACATCCATACATTTTATCTGTTTATCTAATTCAGGATCACAGGGAAGCTGGAGCCCATCACAGCCGTCTACTTCTAGAGTCAATGTACTCAAGTCAGTTTCTCTTCAAACCACAGCTGAAGGCATTACTTCCTGATGTCACATCACCAGCTGTTTCCCTGATTTTGAGAGCATGGTCTCAGAATCACGACAACTTGTTTGTAATTGCAGACTTAATACAAAATAAAATATGTCACAGAACTCTTCTTTAGTACTTTAATTACCAAATGCATCAAATATAATCTCATATGATGTGTTGTACATGTACAGTACATGATGGTTATTTCCTTTTTTCTTTAGAACAACAGCACAAAACTGAAAGCTACTTTTTCAGCTTTCTCTACCTAAACAGTGAAAGTCTGTAGTCGTTTCAGGCAGCTGTTTCGGTGTTGCAGAGGTTATATGGAATGAATTTTGGGGACTGGGTTAAGACACTTATTCTGAGAGTAAAATAGTCATCATTTTATGACTGTTCCAGTCACAACCACTCTGAGTGCTATTGAATAATCATGGGCGCGGACATTTTCTAAAAATAACGACTTAACTTGCATTTGGTAAATAAAAGCTGTGAGACTGACCTCAAGATTGTGACTCTTTGACCTAACTTTCACCTTCCCGCCTGCGTTGGCTCAACTTCAGATCACAGGGTAAGACATCCAGCTGAGTAACTTTATGAAGGCACAGAATCAATTGTGTACAACCACTCACTAACTCACAAGATTAACTGTATGAGAACATAATTTGACATCTCTTTGAAGAAGTCTATCTAGACCAGTGGCCATGTGAGAGTGCACTTGCATGCAAAACATCCTGATTTTAACCACATGTAATATTTAAATAGACTGTTAAAAAACAACACACACACATGAAAAAGATGGTTTTTCTTTCCAATATTTCAGATAGGTTTCTTTACATTCTGCTATAATTTGGTTTGATGCTGCCGTGAAAGTGGTCAGGGTGTGTTTGAGAGGAAGCAGTTAGTCTCAGAACCAGGTGACATAGGGGACTCTTTTCTGGGATCATCTCTTGGGTTTGGAGTGCTTTGGAAATGACAATGTCTCCTGGCCTGGATTTAAGCTAATAAACAAAAAGATTGAGCACTTGTAGATTGTGGTTTGACATTATTATTCCATGTTTATTTCACAATATTTACTTTACTTTTGACTGGAACAGTGCTGATGTTGCTCTCAGTGCCACTGCCCTCAACACTCCTTGATACATGCACAAATCCACCCGTCCTCGTATAATGCAACAATGTCTCAACATGGATGAGAAACGGCCTTTTAAACTTTCACTCACACAGTGTAAACACACACATCCATGCATACACCCACAGAGGAGTGTAATTTTTGGTATGTGATGTCAGAGGTCACAGAGGGAGGAGAAGCAGAGTGACCGAGTGTTTGGGGGGTGAGTGTGTGTCAGATAGGTGGGAAGGGCTGTCTCAAGCTGTATAAATGCGTGAGTCTGGTGGACATCAAGCATGAAACGAAGACACTGTGAAGACATTTGGAGCCGAGATCTACAATGGCCAGCCACAAAGGTAAGTGAACATCTGTGTGTTGATGTTTCCTGCTGCCTTTCACGCAGCCACATTATAGCATGTGTTGGTGATTTTGAACAATGTGCTGATGTCTGAATCAGCATTTGGGTGCAACAGGACCCATCCTAATTCCCCGCCTAATTCTTCGGCAGCTTCTGAGCAGAGCTAGGACAGAGACGAGACTCAGCGCAAGGCAGCTATACACAGGGAACAAACACATTCAGCTTGGCAGATTAAGCAAAGTTAATACATCTGATATATAGAAAGAAAAATCTCCAGTTGGGGAAATAACTAGACTGTAGACAGGGCTGATCTACAGATTACAAGAAAAATATTTTCCAAAATGCCAAGCTAATCTTTTAAAGAGAATATGCTTACTGAATATAATAATGTAATCCTCAGTTTTGAGCTGTCTTGACTCTTGACAAATATCTCAGCTTAAGTGAATCTCACCCATCTGTGTTAATGTGTTATATAATAATAAGACAGGTTGCTGAACTTTCTCTCTGTTGGTCCTGTTAGGTTTGATTCTTGATGTGGATCTGAGAAGTCGTGAAAACAACTTGGCACACCGCACCAGGGAGATCGATCGAAAGCGCTTGATTGTCCGCAGGGGTCAACCCTTCTCCATAGCTCTGCAGTGTAATGGCCCATTGCCCCCCAAGCACCACTTGGAACTAGTCCTGCACCTCGGTGAGTTTAGTATGACCTGAAAGGAGCCGTAAAGAACAACAGAAAAGATTTGACTTGATAATCTTCTGAGGCAACATTGCAACTTTGTTTTGGAGGATTTCTCCTCTCAAAAACTTTAAGAATCATGAAGCTGCAGTGTGAGTGCTGTTCTTTTCACAGTTGCAACATTTACCACCATTCAGATTTGACAAATAACAAATCTGGGTCTTCGCAATAGCCTTTTGATTCCCACGACTGAAATCTTTCTGATTATGAAAAAAGAACCCATGTTACACTTCATACCATAGCCAGTGTATCCTGAGAAAAGCCAAACTCCCGCTCTGTATGTGCTGCTGATTTTGTGTTTGCTGACCCAGAACACTTGAATTGTTTCTACAGGTAAGAGAGACGAGGTGGTGATCAAGGTTCAGAAGGAGCGTGGAGCTGGGGACAGGTGGTGGTTTAATCAGCAGGGAGCACAAGATGAAATGCTGCTGACTCTGCACAGTCCAGCGGATGCCATAATTGGTCGGTACAGTCTGGCTGTGCTGATGATGTCACCGGAAGGACGCATCATAGAGAAAAAGGACAAAATTAGTTTCCACCTGCTCTATAACCCCTGGTGCAAAGGTGAAGTGCATGTTCTCTCTGTAGTCTGGTTTCTCCAACATTTCAGACTTTAAGCACTCACACACTGGTGTGTTTTCTCTGTGATTGCTTTTAAATATATTCTATAATAACCAAAAAGGGCAGGAGCATCCACATAGCAGCCCATGATATATATATATTTCTGTTTATGGGACACTTGAACATTGAGAATATGTCACAGCATTATCCAAAAGCTGAATGATGGGATTTATTATGAATCATCAGTGTTGTGTTAAACTTCAGGTTATTGCACTTTACATTTTTATCACTGAGGCCGTCTGATGTTTGAAGAATTCATATTAGCAACATTGTCATTGTCTTCACTGTGTGTACCAGATGATGTGGTGTACCTGCCTGATGAGACTCTGCTTCAGGAGTATATGATGAATGAAAATGGAATAATCTACATGGGGACCTGGGATTACATCAAAAGCATTCATTGGAATTATGGACAGGTAACACACACACAAACATTTAAAGTGTGCCTGAGCTGAGTGTGTGTGTGTGTGTGTGTGTGTGTGTCTCTGTCCGGCCAGTGGGTGGCTCGTGTGAATTGTCACAGCAGTGTGGCAGAGGAGACTCTCAGGCTTTGGCTGGATCAGGAAATCTGTTAGTTGGATGAGATGTGTCAGAATGTAACCAAACCACACAAACAAAGGCTCATCCCTTCACAGCTCGCTGGGAGGGCAGAGAGGAGGACAAACAGAGTGTGGGTGTAACAGACACACACACACACACACACACACACCAGCCAATGGGAAACATTCAGTGTTTAGAAAAAGGTCAGATAATCTTTAGGAAATTTTCCCTTCTCTCTTTTTTTTTGTCACTCTTTCATGTTCTTTCATTGTTGCTCTCTTTCTCCCTCAGTTTGAGGACTATGTCATGGACATCTGTTTTGAAGTCCTGGATAATTCCAACGATGCTCTGCGAAACTCACAGATGGACACTGAGCACAGATCCGACCCTGTCTATGTCAGCAGGATCATCACTGCAATGGTGATAACCATTTCTACCTTCTACTGAAAGTAATACTAACACTTTGATAACAGCTGACGGAAAAAGTGTTGGTTTAATTTGTGTTGATGACATCAGTCTGCAGCCTGTGAATGCCACAGTAGACATCTCGAGTCTTGTAGTTCCCTTGCAGAATAAGCAGAAGAAGAAGTCCTCAGAAGAATTATATTAAAAAGTAAATGACCCTGTGAGCATACAGACATTAAAGCAAAACTGTTTCATCATTAAAAATGTAACATCTTGTGAATGTAATTAAATACGTAAATGTACATGAAAATGTTTCAAATCTAAATTTCTGTTTAACGGAGTGATTTAGATTTAAAAATGCTGCATCTCCTGCACGTGTCGTCTCCACCTGTACAGGTGAACTCCAATGATGACAGGGGTGTGTTGACCGGACGCTGGACCGAGCCGTACTCCGATGGAGTTGCACCGTATCGATGGACCGGCAGTGTGCCCATCCTCCGCCAGTGGAGCAAATCTGGGGTCAAAGCAGTAAAATATGGCCAGTGCTGGGTGTTTGCTGCGGTCGCGTGTACAGGTAACACAGATTTCCCTGCATTCAAGGAGGACTGAATGGTTTCTTTAAAACATTCCTTAAAAACGTTCCTTAAAAACATTCCTTAAAAACATTCCTTAAAAACATTCCTTGACTGTTTCCATGTTTCCAAAGCTTCAGAAAAACACTTTCACATCATCTGGACTGAGACAGGAGAAGATTTTATGAGCTAGATTTCAAAGACAAAAATAAAGCAGGTAGAAACAAAAGAATAAATTGTCCCGGTCTGATGTGTGTGATCTTCTCACAGTGCTGCGCTGCCTTGGAATCCCAACACGGCTCATTACTAACTTCTCTTCAGCTCACGATGTTGATGGAAACCTCTCCATAGACTTCCTGTTGGATGAAAGCCTGCAAACTCTGGAGAGCAGAGGCAAGAGAGATAGCAGCTGGTAGGATCACAAACACACAAACAGATTTACAATGTAATGATCTGACTGGTAGAAAACATGACAGTATCTAGGCTAATGTAATATATTTTCTCTCCTCCTGGTTTTAGGAACTTCCACTGTTGGATTGAGTCTTGGATGAGGAGAGATGATCTCCCCAAAGGAAACGATGGCTGGCAGGTTTTGGACCCCACCCCTCAAGAGCTCAGTGATGGTATTTTCTGTTTTTGACTTTTAAACACACATCTCCTTATTTGTGCTTAACTATCGAGCCATGTGATCCTGGAGGTTAAAGACATGTACATCCTGCTCAGTTATTCCTGCATTTCATCACTATAAACTGCTCTCAGGACTGTCACTGCTGCCTCTGTTTGGTGTGATATGATTGTGAAATGTGGCAGTCAGAGCTGGTTTGTGTCTCATATCTCAAATCGTGCAGGAAATGCTTGTGAATAAACGAGTGTTTGCTCTGCAGGGGTGTTTTGCTGCGGTCCGTGCCCTGTGACAGCCATCAAGGAGGGAAATCTGGGAGTGAAGTACGACGCGCCATTTGTGTTTGCGGAGGTGAACGCTGACATCATCCACTGGATCGTTCAAAAAAGTGGCCAACGGAGAAAAGTGTGTTCTTATTTTTTTTATCTTTTATATCTGCAGATTTAAAATAAAGTGAAGCTGTTTCTGCCCCTTTTTAATCACAGAATTATTACTTCTGATGGTCTCTGTGATTATTACAGATAAAAGTGGACCAGACCAGTGTAGGGAAGAACATCAGCACCAAAAGTGTTTATGGGGACTTCAGAGAAGATGTCACGTTGCACTACAAATATCCTGAAGGTTGGCTGGAAAGCAGAACACACAGAAGCATATAGATAATATCCACATGAATTTACAGCCATTCTTACCGAAGCATCCCTTCTCCACAGGATCCAAGAAGGAGAGAGAAGTGTATGAGAAGGCAGGGCGCCGGGTAACAGACCCCACCAATGAGAGTGCAGAACCAGCACGACTGCAGCTGTCAATCAACCATGCCAAGCCTGTGTTTGGGACAGACTTCGATGTGATTATTAAGGTATGGATGAGCCAGACTGTAAGTGAATGAGTGCATGAATTATGGATGAATTCATGGCACATCTATTCTGTCCACAGGTGAAGAACGAAGGAGACCAGGATGCTCACGTTCAGCTGACCGTGCTGGCTATGGCTGTTACTTACACGTCTGTCCATCGGGGGGAGTGCCAGAGGCAGATGATCACTGTGACGGTGCCTGCTCACAAAGGTCAGCAGCTTAGATAAATCTACAAAGGCCTCCTGGGTAGACATATTTTAAAAGATCAGTGCTGCTGACTTACCCGGACATTTTTCACATTCTTCTAAATCTACAAACTTGATGCTTTACTGTTTACTGCTGTGTGTTTGTGTGATCTCAGTCCAAAAGGAAGTGCTGCGTCTGCGCTATGACGACTATGCCAAGTGTCTCTCTGACGATCACCTGATCAGGGTGAAAGCATTCGTAGAGGCTGCAGGGGAGAATGAACCCATCATGACTGTGACCGACATCCCACTCAGCAGGCCTGAAGTCTTCATACAGGTGGGTATGCACAAGTGCCTCCAGGTATGAATAACCTTTAATCATACCTCTCTTCTCAGGTGGGAATGCGGGGCACACAAGGATGCTTTTGATGGTCATGTTTCTTTAGTTCCTACAGAAGAATGGATTTGTAAACTAAATGTCAGTAAATTATTTCTTCTAGAGATAATCCTCTCCTAAAAATGTGGACTTAGAGTCAAATTTAGCATCAAGATTTGCCTCGTAAAATAGTACCAAGTATGTATTAAAGTTAATGAAGGTAACCTTATACAGAAGAGGCATTTAGTTTCTGAGTGCAGCAAATTTCACATCCCACAATATCCACCGCTTTCATGATAGTCTATTTTTGGTTCTGAGATATACTGAAGTGTGCACCCCATATACACCTTAGAACACGGCACTGTCTCCTCTTCTCCAGGTTCCTGGGAGGGCTTTTGTTTGTGAACAAGTAAAAGCCCACATCTCCTTCACCAATCCTTTGCCAGTTCCACTGAAAGGAGGTGTGTTCACTGTGGAGGGTGCAGGCCTGCTCTCTGCCACTGAGATCCATGTCAAGTAAGTAATGAGTCTGCTCCCTTCACTGATGAGCAGAAAGCTTAGAACATAAGGAAAGCTTGCAGCATGTATAAATGATGAGTTACTGAGGTTCAATACGGGGCAAAGTTGGAATTTTAAAAGTGGCACCACCAGCAGATCAAATTTCCCCTTTCTGTGTACCGCAAGAAGTAACAGCAAAATAACATCGAACGCACGCATCTTCTTTTTCAGAGGTGACATTGCTCCAGGACAGAAGGTGTCCATTGGGCTTTCGTTCTCACCCATGAGGACTGGGGTGAGGAAGCTGCTGGTGGACTTTGACTCTGACAGACTGAAAGACGTAAAGGGAGTAGCCTCTGTGGTTGTCCGCAAGAAATACAATAATAACTTCCCTGAAATTTGTGAGTGGATGAACTGAACGTAGAGGAATGGGACCCAGTGAGATAAAAAAAATATTCCACATACCAACAGCCTGTGAATATCTGATACAGCATTAGCTTGAAGCCACAATGTGTCAGCTATGAACATTTATGACTTTGCATTATTATATTTTAGCCTTTTGTTCAGCTTCAACTTAATTAGCATTGCATTTCTTGCATTTCATGCATTCTTCTCCTCCTCCTTCTTCTTCTGCTGCTGGATTTTGGTGCCTAACAGTTTAAATGAAATCCATGAGGGGCAACTATCAAAGGGTGCAAAAATTTCAAGAAAATCTGTTGTTTCCTGCGTTTGTTCTTTTATTGTTGTGTTTTTTGCACTGATTATAATCACAGATGTAAAATGTATGCATTTCATAATAATTATGTTTTTAAGCCAATATAGAAAAATATGTACAGAGTGATTTAAATAAAGTTTTTTTTCCAAGTTGTGTTCTTTTTTTTCTTTTTCTTTTTTTTTTTAAATTGAGGCTCGATCTCCAAGACTGAACTGGTGTTCCCCAGCCCACCTGTAATAACTCCTAAAATGCAGCTGAGCTTTTACATTAAAAAATAAATAAATAGATTAAACTTTTTAAAAAAAAAAATTGGTACCTATGGTATATTTTAGAGGAAAGAATATATTAATCATACTGTTAGAATTTTTTTTTATATTTAAGGGAAACTACAACTACGCCAACACAGTTTGCACACACGAATGTGTACATGTTGAAAAGGAGGGGCCCAATCGATCCTTGTGGGATTCTGTATATACTAATTAACCATAACATTTTTATACTGCCACTATCTACACGTAAGCAGAGTTTGTGTGCTGCGGGTTGGTCTTTGTCGTTGGTCTTGTCCAGTGCTGGTTTTCATGACTCAGATTTCTTCCATGAGCAATAAAGCCTTGTACAAAAAGCACATTTTCTCCCCTGCATCCCCATTGTAAATGCAGCAAACACGCACTCTGTCAAGTGAAAGAAAATGCAACATATGCTTTTGAAAAGTAAATCAAGGCAGCCTTTATTGAAATTATGTATACATTTCGCATCGGGATTATGAGAATTATTTGTTAGATATCCTACCACAGGGTGTCCTACCACTGTTCCACTTTTAGAAAGCTGAGCAGGAAATCTTTTCATTGGTGCGTCTGCTCGGAATATAAAAAAATCAGAAAAAAATTCCAAGTAATGCAGCGCATAAATCACGGCAGCAGACTACGCTTTTTGCGGACGATCACAGTCGCGACTCCCTTCACGTCCTTCAATTTGTCAGAATCAACGTCCACCAGGAGCTTTCTCACCCCAGTCCTCATGGGTGAGAAGGGGAGCCTCACAAACACCTTCTGGCCAGGAGCAACATCAGCACTGTCAAAAGAAAAGCCAAAGAGTCACTCAGAAGGCTATTTTATTGTTTGCAACAGTCATCATCTTCCTTTTTGGAGATTACCGAGATCACCTCAGGTGAGAGTCAAGAGGTTTTAAGGCTTTTTGGCATTAAATGTAAACTATTCTTTGAGATTACAAATAACAGAACAATTTAAAAAGGGTTTGTTTTGTTTTTTACAGTATGCATTGTAATTTCATAGCAGGAAAAACCGTGGGTGTTGGCAGTGTGACTGTAAACGAGCATGAACTAAATCATCTATATGCAACTGAGCCATCATAACTAAAAGGACATGTGAGATGCACTGTACAGAAGCATCTCTCAAATAGGACTCTGTGCATTTCTATGACAACTACATGCTGAAGGTGCTAGATTATTTAACAAGAGCAGCCAAGATGAGAACACTGTTTTGAGCTTGTTAGATTAAATTAAGATGCATGCCGTGCTCAAATGCGAGGTTTGACACAAGTAGCAGGGGTAACAGACGAGTAACTCAGATTCATTTACTTACTGTGGAAGGACCTCAGTGGAAGACAACAGCCCAGCTCCCTCAACAGTGAGCACAACATCTCTCAGCGTGACTGGTAGGGGATTGGTGAAGGAGATGTCAGCTGTCACTTGTTTGCCTTTAACAACCTTTCTTGACACCTGAAGAAATAGGCGATAGTTTCATGTGCTACTTATTGATTTAGGCTCGGGAAGAAGGATTTTGTTAGCCCAGCATGGACTGTGTGGAGTGTGTTCGTGAAAATAAAAAGGAGCCTGATTTTGGAGCACTGCCACACACACTGAGCTTTAATGCAGGGCAAACACTAGTTATTTACTCAGCTCAACTCAGATCCCTGTTGAGTGTTCTGGGGTTTTTTTGTTCGTACAGGTCAGGAAAAGAGAGGTATGGTTAAAGGTTATTCATACCTGGAGGCACTTGTGCATACCCACCTGTACGAAGACTTCAGGCCTGCTGAGTGGGATGTCGGTCACAGTCATGATGGGTTCATTCTCCCCTGCAGCCTCTACGAATGCTTTCACCCTGATCAGGTGATCGTCAGAGAGACACTTGGCATAGTCGTCATAGCGCAGATGCAGCACTTCCTTTTGAGCTGATTACACACAAACACACAGCAGTAAACAGTAAAGGATAAAATGAATACAGAATTACCAGAACAGTGATAAAGTCAAGGTAAGACCCATATCACTGATGTAGTTTTACAATATGTGTACATCTAAGCTGCTGACCTTTGTGAGCAGGCACCGTCACAGTGATCATCTGCCTCTGGCACTCCCCCCGATGGACAGACGTGTAAGTAACAGCCATAGCCAGCACGGTCAGCTGAACATGAGCATCCTGGTCTCCTTCGTTCTTCACCTGTGGACAGAATAGATGTGCCATGAATTCATCCATAATTCATGCACTCATTCACTTACAGTCTGGCTCATCCATACCTTAATAATCACATCGAAGTCTGTCCCAAACACAGGCTTGGCATGGTTGATTGACAGCTGCAGTCGTGCTGGTTCTGCAATCTCATTGGTGGGGTCTGTTACCCGGCGCCCTGCCTTCTCATACACTTCTCTCTCCTTCTTGGATCCTGTGGAGAAGGGATGTTTTGGTAAGAATGGCTGTAAATTCATATCTATATGCTTCTGTGTGTTCTGCTTTCCAGCCAACCTTCAGGATATTTGTAGTGCAACGTGACATCTTCCCTGAAGTCCCCATAAACACTTTTGGTGCTGATGTTCTTCCCTACACTGGTCTGGTCCGCTTTTATCTGTAATATTCACAGAGACCATCAGAAGTAATAATTCTATGATTAAAAAGGGGCAGAAACAGCTTCACTTTATTTTAAATCTGCAGATATAAAAGATAAAAAAAAATAAGAACACACTTTTCTCCGTTGGCCATTTTCTTGAATGATCCATCCGATGATGTCAGCGTTCACCTCTGCGAATATAAATGGCGCGTCGTACTTCACTCCCAGATTTCCCTCCTTGATGGCTGTCACAGGGCACGGACCGCAGCAAAACACCCCTGAAGAGCAAACATTCGTTTATTTAAAAGCAGTTCCTGCATCGCTAGAGAATCACTAAGTGACAGGAAACTAGTTTTAATAATAGTTATTCTGTTTGATCACCACTTAAGTCCATCTACAACCAAATTTTGAAACACCTTCAGGCAATAATTGGCCAATTAATTTAGTTGTTACGAGGAAATACAAATTGCATGTATAGAATCACCAGTCAAAAATAAGGTTTTTCCACAGAAAATTAAAGTGTCACCATCTTTGTAGCGGGAAAATTGAGTGCCAGCCAAACCAGCTCTTACTCCATATTTTGACAAGCTAAAGAAAGCCAACAGTGACAATCATGAAGCAGTTTATAGTAATGAAATGCAGAAATTAGTTTAGACAGAAGAATACAGAGGAAGAGATGTGGCTCAAAATGCCAAATATTAGGGCTGTACCATCACTGAGTTCTTGAGGGGTGGGGTCTAAAACCTGCCAGCCATCGTTTCCTTTGGGGAGATCATCTCTCCTCATCCAGGACTCAACCCAACAGTGGAAGTTCCTAAAACCATGAGGACAGAAAACATATCACTTTACCTTAAATAATACCATATTTTCTACCTGTTTGTTTGTGTGTTTGTGATCCTACCAGCTGCTATCTCTCCTGCCTTTGCTCTCAATAGCCTCCAGCTGTTCATTATAAAGGAAGTCTATGGAGAGGTTTCCATCAACATCGTGAGCTGAAGAGAAGTTAGTGATGTGGCGTGTTGGGATTCCCAGACAGCGCAGCACTGTGAGAAGATCGCACACATCAGACTGGGACAATCCGTTTGTTTATTTCTGCCTGCTTTATTTTAGTCTTTGAAATCTAGCTCATAAAATGTTCTCTTGCTTCAGTCCAGATGGTGTTTCTAGTGAAGTTCAGTTCACAGGCAAATCTGTGTTACCTGTACACGCGACCGCAGCAAACACCCAGCACTGGCCGTATTTTACTGCTTTGACCCCAGATTTGCTCCACTGGCGGAGGATGGGCACACTGCCGGTCCATCGATACGGTGCAACTCCATCGGAGTACGGCTCGGTCCAGCGTCCGGTCAACACACCCCTGTCATCATTAGAGTTCACCTGTACAGGTGGATACATGGGAAGGAGATGTGTGACATTTTCATAGACACTTATTTTTCTTCTGCAAGGGAACTACAAGACTCGAGATGTCTACTGTGGCATTCACAGGCTGCAGACTGATGTCATCAACACAAATTAAACCAACACTTTTTCCTTCTGCTGTTATCAAAGTGTTAGTATTACTTTCAGTAGAAGGTAGAAATGGTTATCACCATTGCAGTGATGATCCTGCTGACATAGACAGGGTCGGATCTGTGCTCAGTGTCCATCTGTGAGTTTTGCAGAGCATCGTTGGAATTATCCAGGACTTCAAAACAGATGTCCATGACATAGTCCTCAAACTGAGGGAGAAAGAGAGCAACAATGAAAGAACATGAAAGAGTGACAAAAAAAGAGAGAAGGGAAAATTTCCTAAAGATTATCTGACCTTTTTCTAAACACTGAATGTTTCCCATTGGCTGGTGTGTGTGTGTGTGTGTGTGTGTGTGCGTGTGTGTGTGTGTGTGTGTGTGTGTGTGTGCGTGTGTGGGGTGTGGTGTGTGTGTCTGTCTACACCCACACTCTGTTTGTCCTCCTCTCTGCCCTCCCAGCGAGCTGTGAAGGGATGAGCCTTTGTTTGTGTGGTTTGGTTACATTCTGACACATCTCATCCAACTAACAGATTTCCTGATCCAGCCAAAGCCTGAGAGTCTCCTCTGCCACACTGCTGTGACAATTCACACGAGCCACCCACTGGCCGGACAGAGACACACACACACACACACACACACACTCAGCTCAGGCACACTTTAAATGTTTGTGTGTGTGTTACCTGTCCATAATTCCAATGAATGCTTTTGATGTAATCCCAGGTCCCCATGTAGATTATTCCATTTTCATTCATCATATACTCCTGAAGCAGAGTCTCATCAGGCAGGTACACCACATCATCTGGGATACACACAGTGAAGACAATGACAATGTTGCTAATATGAATTATAATATGGAATATAATTAATAAAAACCACAGAGAAAATATATCCGGTTTGTTTCCTTTTCAGTTTCTGCTGAGAGACTGAGTCAAAACAAATGTCCTCATACATACTTTGGCCTCCAGTAACACTGTAGAAATCTTGGAGCCATTTTTGACCAGGATATGTCCTTCAATGCACATTTTAAACAAATATGTAGGACCGCTTTTTTACACTTGCGCAATATTTATAAAATTAGAAACATCCTTTCTCAGACTGATGCTGAAAAGTTAATCCATGCATTTATTACTTCTAGGCTGGACTACTGTAATTCATTATTATCAGGCTGTCCTAAAAGCTCCCTGAAAAGCCTTCAGCTGATCCAAAATGCTGCAGCTAGAGTACTGACAGGGACTAGAAAGAGAGAGCATATGTCTCCCATATTGGCTTCTCTTCATTGGCTCCCTGTTAAATCTAGAATAGAATTTAAAATCATTCTCCTAACATACAAGGTCTTGAATAATCAGGCCCCATCTTATCTCAAAGACCTTATAGTACCGTATCACCCCAATAGAGCACTTTGTTCTCAGACTGCTGGCTTACTTGTGGTTCCTAGGATACTTAAAAGTAGAATGGGAGGCACAGCCTTCAGCTTTCAGGCCCCTCTTCTGTGGAACCAGCTCTCAGCTTGGATTCGGGAGACAGACACCCTCTCTATTTTCAAGATTAGGCTTAAAACTTTCCTTTTTGATCAAGCTTATAGTTAGGGCTGGATCAGAGAACATGCACTTCACCTTTGCACCAGGGGTTATAGAGCAGGTGGAAACTAATTTTGTCCTTTTTCTCTGCGATGCGTCCTTCTGGTGACATCATCAGCACAGCCAGACTGTACTGGCCAATTATAGCATCCGCTGGACTGTGCAGAGTCAGCAGCATTTCATCTTGTGCTCCCTGCTGGTTAAACCACCACCTGTCCCCAGCTCCATGCTCCTTCTGAACCTTGATCACCACCTCGTCTCTCTTACCTGAAGAAACAAATCAAGTGTTCTGGCTTATGAATCAATACGAGAAGACCCAGATTTGTTACCTGTCAGACTTAAATCGAGGAAAAAATTGTAAATATTAATTATAAATATGTCAGCTGTGTATAACTGTATAATCATGCATTTTAAGACAAAGTTGCCTCAGAAGATTATCAAGTCAAATCTTTTCTGTTGTTCTTTACGGCTCCTTTCAGGTCATACTAAACTCACCGAGGTGCAGGACTAGTTCCAAGTGGTGCTTGGGGGGCAATGGGCCATTACACTGCAGAGCTATGGAGAAGGGTTGACCCCTGCGGACAATCAAGCGCTTTCGATCGATCTCCCTGGTGCGGTGTGCCAAGTTGTTTTCATAACTTCTCAGATCCACATCAAGAATCAAACCTAACAAGATCAACAGAGAGAAAGTTCAACAATCAGTCTGCAATGCATTTATGTTATCATAATATAATTATATAGGTCACCAGGGAGGTTAAATGATACATTTATTGCAGATATTATGATTCAGTTGCTAAAACTGAAACTGATTCTTCAGTTTGAGGGTCTTAAATTTGATTCAGTAGGATTTCAGAAGTGTACAGTAATTTTACCCCATCCTGTCGTGATTCTGGGCCTGTGGCCCAATGCGCCTTGTGGTTCTTTGAGTTGTGGTGTTGGTTTTGTATTAGGATTTTAGTTATCATGGTTTTCTGTTTAGTTATTT
Source organism: Pterophyllum scalare (assembly GCA_024447675.2). NCBI lineage: Eukaryota > Metazoa > Chordata > Actinopteri > Cichliformes > Cichlidae > Pterophyllum > Pterophyllum scalare. Next base: position 47,125 of record JAMQGT020013237.1, on the reverse strand, counting down.
GTGGTTAGTTCCTGTTTCCCTCATGTTGTCTTCCCATGATCTGTGTTCAGGTGTTTGTGTTATCCCTCCGGTGTTAAGTTTGCGTGTGTCATGATTGATCACTTCCTGTTTTATTTTGACGATCTTGTGTTCCTTGTGCTTTGTGTTTAGTTTTAGCTTCCCTGCGTTCAGCTGTGCTCCCCACATGTTTCCGCCCCCTCATTATCCCTTTGTGTATATATATATTGTCTGCAGTTCTCCCTGGTCCTTGTCGCGTTGTCGTCGGTTTTTCCTGCTGTGTGCTTCAAGTTGATGTTTATGCTTCAAGTTACGTCAAGCTATGTTCTATGTCGTATTGTAAATACAGCTTTAAGGAATGTCAAACTCCTCTTGTGAGTCCTGCATTGGGGTCCTGCCTTGCCAGCCACAGCAGCAAACGTGACACTTCCAAACAGAACTTTAATTCAGCGTGGTCAGCAGAACTTACTACCTCACAATTGCAACCTATGTCCTTAGCAGAGAGCAGGATGAGGCAGGATTTTACTAAAAACTGTGAGAGGGGAGTCCGTCTTACTGAAATCAGGGGATGAAGGCCAGACATTAGAGCTGAAGCGTGAGACCTCTGAGGCAGACACATCAGCTTTTAAGGAGCCTCACCAGGAACAATGTGGTGGCACCCACTGTCCATAAATTTGGGGCTCTGTAGTTTTGGGGCATTACAATGTCTAGAAGGGGAGATAAGAGCCTCCATCCATCTACTTTTACTTATCCTTTTGAGGGTCCATACTGGACTTTGGGTGTAATCATTTTTCCCCTTCTTAGGCTCCTCAAAAGCTGGCATGTCCTCCTCTGAGCTCTCACCTTCTTGCTCTGATATCTGGCCCTCCTCAGTCTCATTTCCTGACAGCACTTAATTATGAGAAGTTATTTGTTAAAATTATGTTTTAGTCATCTGTTGTAATATTAATTAAATGAAAAGTAATTTTTTAGCGGAAATCACACAAAAATAGAAACAATATCATTACATCACATCATTCTGCGATCAAAAAAGGCCCAAAGTCCACTACAAGGGACAGGAGATAAAAATAAATAAATAACAATTTTGAATTAAAACAAAAATCAAAACATTTTTTCTCCTGGGTCTCAGGTGGTTTTAAGAGATGAGACTTACTGCTGTGGTTCGCCATTGCAGTACTTCTTCTTTAATGATTTATGTGCTGCTCCAAGCGTCTCGACGCAAACCTGCATGATGTCGATCGCAGTTCTGTATTTATACAGCTGTGCTTCTGGTACACACTCGGCTAACCCTTTTGTAACCTGTGATGCTAGTTTTGCATCAGCATGTAAAATAGAAAGAGGAAGTTACTAGTTATCAGTTCCGATATTAGAAAAAAAGGAAAGTGGAGACTGATGGCCACTTCCTCACTTTCCATTGCAAGATGTATGTTATGGGGCATGACTCTACAGGACATGAGGTTATGCTGATTCACATTTACGTTTCTGACTATTTCAACAGTAGAAAGACCTTGTGACCCCATATCCATTAAAGGTTGTTCTCCTCAGAGAAACTTCAGTTATGAGCACCTGGAGAAAGCTCTGTGTGCAAAGGACAAGGGTTTAAACCAATAATGGCTGGCTGTGATCTTCAGATCCTCAGGTGGCACTGCGCTGGAACAAATTACGCTTTAGTGGAAATCACTGAGTGGGCTCAGAAACACTCAAGTTCTTTCTCTTCCATGCAAAGAAAAAGCATAAGTATAAACAAGATCTAGCTTCTATGATGTGAACTCTAAGATGCTGTAAGGTGAAGTGGAAAACAATCTTATAGTTTAAATCATCAAAATAGAAACTGGAAATCATGGATGTTTCATCCTCCGGGGTAAAGTGCTGCATGGCTTCTACATCATTTAGACTGGAGGGAATAGGTGCAGTTTATAGGCAAAAACAGAGTTTATAATATTGTAACAAGCTTTAAAGTCAATATTTGATATGACCACCATTATTCAACAGCCTGAACTCTCTTAGTAGGCTCCAGGCTTCCTGAAGGACGTTCAAAGCTCTTATTTGGATTTTGGCTGATCCCACACTACGTCAGTACTGCTGAGGTCCGGGCTCTGAGGAGGCAAGTCCAAGACTGACAGTGTTCCATTTTTCTATCCAGGTATGCTTTTACTGCATTGGCAGTGTGTTTGGGATGATAGTCATCCTGAAAATTGAAGCTATTGTCAATCAGATGCTTTTCAGATGGTATTGTGTGGGGGATTTGGATCATCACTCTGTAAGACCTTTTGCCACTGATTTTCAGTCCATTTCTTACATTTTCTACCTGTTTACCTTCCTTAAGAATGGTTTCTTGACAGCCAGCCTTCCACCGAGACTATTTCTGATGAGGCTTCAGTGAACAGTACATGGATCAAACTGAATTGCCAAATGCATCTCTCAGGTACTGTGTTAGGTCTTAAGGACACGATTTTCAGACACTGCTCATCAGCTGTAGGTAGTTTTTTAAGGCTGCCACTTCTTTTGTCCTCCACTTGTCTCGCATTTTTACACCTGCGAGGTGATTTGAAAAGAACTATTAGCCAAAATACTCTTATGCCTGTGAAACGGTGTTATTTTTAGCATTTTTATAGATTCATGGTAACAAATGTCAAAACAAAAGCATATTTCTCTGAAAATTGGCCTGGTACAAGGACTGAAGAGAGAATGAGTGAAAAAGCAGCCAAATGTCCAAAGAAAAACTTTGGAAGAGCTTCAGAAAGCCTGAAGAACTATTTAGTTATTTACAGTGTTCTTTAAATTGTGTATTTAGTTGCTTGAGGGTTCAGCAAATCACCAGCTGAGATGTGGTGCTACTTGTAATTATGCATTTTTTTTTCCAAGAGGCTGGCCAGGAAAAGATTGGGTGGTTCTCCCGCTTTCATAATTTGACCTCTACTAGACCGCTATTAATAAAAGGAAGCAGACACCAAACTGTTCTATTCAGAAGAAGCTGATTTATACATTTATATGCAAAACGTCACAGTAGTTTCATAAAATTATTCAGCAAATATGTTTTACGTTCACTCAGATGCTTCCAGATTACTAATGGGTGGAGAACAGTTGTGTCAGGATGTAATGCAACAGTTTTCCTTTTAAAGCACTTCATGATATGGCAAGTAATTTATGGTGCAATTTCCCCGTACGTACATTCGCGCTTCTTTTTATTTTCTTTGGAAATTAGGGTGTAGTTTTCATTTTCTAAAAAATACTCACCAGAAGGTACAGCAGATCAAGGGGAGCAATTTTGTAAAAGCAATTTACATAAAAGAAGAAACTGATTATATTGTAATAGCTTTTAAATAAAATTATTATTATTATTATTATTGTTGTTGTTGTTGTTGTTATTATTATTATTATTATTATTATAAATCAAGCGCCTAGGCTTGCAGACTGCTTCTACAAACATTAGGGAAAGAATGAGTCGCTCTCAGGAGTTCAGTGAATTCCAGTGTGGTGCCGTGATAGGATGCCACCTGTGCAAAAATTCCTGTCGTGAAATTTCCTCGCCACTAAATATTGCACAATCAACTGTTAGTGGTATCAAAACAGAGTGGAAATGATTGGTAGTGACAGCAGCTCAGCCACAAAGCGCGGGGTCAGCGGATGCTGAGGTGCATAGTGCACAGAGGTCGCCAACGTTCTGCAGAGTCAGCCGCTACAGACCTCCAGACTTCATGTGGTCTTCACTTTATGTGGTCAAAATCAAGAACAGTGCACAGAGAGCTTCACCGAAAGAGTTTGCACGGCCCAGAGTTGGCATCAAAGTTAGAGAGTTGGAAGCAGCATGTTTGAACTGATGAAGATGGTCAGATAGACATTATACGTGCTTAAATTCAGCCTCACATTTGATCGTTTTTGCTTACTTATAGTCGGGTAATGCAAACTTGCCACTGTGTGACACAGCCTTAGAAACAAATTGTAACTCAAACATGCGGGTGTGTGCGGCAACGCTCCGCTACTGAAACAAGTAGCACTACACCTCTGATTTTAGTTTTGTTTTATTGACTATAATTACCTTGGAAATGGACAATACTGTAAGGGGGAAATAAAACTGCGTCCGTATTAAAGAATAGTTTGCAACCTGACGCACATCTTCAAGCTGTGAGTGATCCGCTGTCTCATTCCGTAAGACTCAGGAGGAAATATAAGACCAGCAGAGGGAGTGAGAAAGTTCTGAAAGTGGAGCCGCTAATCCGCTGAACAGAATTACGCTTCCGTGTCTAACGATTTGACGGGAACTGCCGCAACCGACCAAAAGTACGGCTGCTATGGGGTTCACATAAGCTAACTTTTGCGGGTCAAAGGATCTCAAGTCAGGATGGCCGAGCGGTCTAAGGCGCTGCGTTCAGGTCGCAGTCTCCTCTGGAGGCGTGGGTTCGAATCCCACTTCTGACAGCACATTTTTGTTCCATCTAAAGATACGATATCGCGTGTCTAAAGTATTTATGGGTTTGTGTTACTGTCAGAAAACTCTTTCAGTACAAATAATTGGTGTTCATTTCACCTCAGCTGAGACAACATGTAATTAGATGTCACATTAAATATCCTTCAAACAAGAAAGGGACATGAAAATGAAATATCCGTTTATTGTGCTTTTTTTCCCCTTCTTTTTCATGTCGTGTTTTTGTAACATTTATGTATTACTTGTTTAATAGATGCAAATGGTTAACATTCATTCTTTCAATATATTTATTTTCCATTTATTTCAGCCTTGTAATCTTTGAAGCTAAAGTCAAACAGTTACAATTTTTTTCACAGCACACATAAATCCGCCCTCATTGACAGTTTGGATGAGTGGCAGTATTTTTAGAGTTAAACATTTACAGCATCCATCACAGCATACCTGACATTTATTAAACTCAGTTATGCAGCTGTGTGTCACCCCCTCTTATCAATCCACAGGTGAAGAACAAATATGGGTGAGCACATAAAAGAGAAACCCACATCTAGATGGCACCACTGATTTGACTTAGTGTGTGTATTCAAGTCTTTGTGTGTTATTTTTTTCTCCCTCCTCCCAGAGTTCAAACATGTTAACGACTGAGCCACCACAGGCCTGTGAAAGCATATGGGAGGTGCCAAGGGAGTAAAAGACGGTGCCCAGAGCAGATGGAGAGATGACGAAACACTCTGTATGTGTGTAGGGGGTGTGAAAGGGAAAGAGAGAAGGCAAGGTGTAGAGAGACACACACCACCACCATTAGGCACCTGTCAGTGCAGGTGGAGACACTGGCAGCTGATACCTGAACCTGGAGGTCTAGCTGGAGGGCTCCTCTTTAACTTTCTCTTTCAATTTTTTTTATTCTTTTTTAAAAAAAATTTAAGCCTTCAAGACTTTGAACAATTCTGTTTTTATATTTTTATTTTTATTTTTAAGTTACCTGAACTATTTGAATATTCCGATTTCCTGGTGCCTCCGGCTAATGTAAGGATTTAGGTGCTTTCTGAGGAGTGAAAACTGCTGCCGGAGAACGATTTCTCATCAAAAGCTTTTACTGAGAACTCTTAAGGAGTTCCTTATTGTTGCACCAGCTTCTGTGAGAAGTCAATCATGGCAGACTTCCCATCCAAGGTTACCACAGAGACCGGCGTCCCTCACTCCCAGGGGAACAGCTTCCAAGGGTTGGCTGCAAGTGTAACCTTCAGAGTGGACATGTCATTTATCCGAAGCATCCCAGCCATCCTCATGATGGCTGAAAGTGTATGTAACCAACTAAATGTTTACTTTTCTGTCTTTCCTCCACTCAGCTCTATTTAGTGGGACAAACTTCTGCTCTGTTTCTGTTCTGAAATCTGAAATTAAACCAACAGCACTTCAGTCCATCTTAGTACTTTACACGGACAGCAAGTCAAAGAGGACACAATTTTCCCAGTGAAGACATATAATGGCATTACACATGCATACAATAAGTTCCTAAAACAGCCGGGCACTGTAGGTTTTAGTAAATGGTCCTCAAACAAAGGCAAATTCAGCATTTGGATGGTGCACTTTGGGGGGGGGGATCATGTTCAGCTGTGGACTGATACACATTTGAGCTGGATGGTGCATGTTCGTTTGACTCAACACAAAGTAGAGCACAAAAGTTCACAGTAATGAAGGAATATGTCAGCAAGTGCAGCCATGTAGGTTATCTAGGATATCTTTCCAGAATTCTTGCTTCTGAAGCCTACATATTCATCATATGACTTAAAGGGAAGTGACACAATGTAATAAACTCTTCCTGTAAGCATACCAGCAGCCATAGATAAATAAGCACAATTGTGCATGAATGTGTGTCAAGCTTCAGTTTATGCACCATAAATCTCTCTGGGTATCTATAAATGATAAAAAAAAATATAAAAAAAGAAGACCGGTACAGCATGAGCTTATTACTACATTTTTTAGATAACACTTGATCGTGGGAGGCCGCAGGGCAGGGCAGAAGTGATAAGAAAGCAGTAACAAGCCTCGGTCCAATCTGTCTCCCCCTGTTCTGTTATGCATCTGCTCTTGAATGTGTCCACACAGAGGACACGTGGCTAGCCAGATGACTGAGAGGAGATCTTTGTCCCCTCCTGTCACACTGCACTGACCCATTATTGCACTGAAACTGCAGGAACAACAGCTCACTCTTCAAGGACAGACGCATCACTGTTAATGTTCAGTCTGTATACAACCAGACTTTAAACACCTGTTGCCTCTGCGTGCTTTATTGGGTGCGGTTTTTGCTGACTTTTCAAGGTGTTGGTGTTGTAGTAGTAGGTCAGTTAAAAATCAGCGCTGAAGAGTCATAAAGCTTTTTAACTCAGAAAGACCACCTAATTTAGCCTTTTAGCATGTACATTGCCAACAGTAGGCACAGATGACACCTTTTTAGTTGAAATATTGAATCCCTGGCTTATGAGTGGTTTCAGTGGTGTGTGTCTGTGTTAGTGTATCTCATAAACAGACTTTCCTCACTAGTTGCTTGGGTGTGAGTAATTGAGTGACACTAAACTAACTGACAAAATATTTCTGCCCAGATGTGAGGTACCTGTACAGTAGTTCTGTCTTTTGCTGCTTCATTTAGCATTCTGGACACTAACAGGATCATTACATAATCAGTGTGAGATTATTTTATTTTATTTTTTTTGCTGTTGTGGGATTCATGGTCTTTAGTGTTTAAATGGGTCATGCTTTCCAAAGGTTAATAAGAAGCACGCAGGCGTGTTTGTTTCTTAAGCCTGTAATAACTTTGGCAACTGAACTATAAACCCACACAGCACTGCCATAATCATAAAACATATACTGTGAGGTGAATGTGTGCTCCACGCTTGTATGGAGCACCTTTAGCATTACTTTGGAGCTGTGTTTGTGACCAAACATTCTACTTTGGTTTCCACCAATTCCTTAAGCAAAACCACCAGATGGTGTTCTGGGGGATCTCCTCCCAGATCTAGACCAGGGCATCACTGAGCTCCTGCACAGTCTGAGGAGGAACCTGGCAGTGAAACATAATGTCCTGAGCATGGGGGCTAGTCAGTAGTATCAATTCTTTCATCCTCCAGGAACTGCCGGTATACTCTCACCTGTAGAAGTCTGTGCATCCCTCCATGGATACGCCTTCCTAGTCCATCACTGACCCACCACCAAACTGGTTATGCTGAACAATGTTACAGGCAGCATAACGTTCTCCACACCTTCTCCAGACCTTTCACATCTGTCACATGTGCTCACGGTGAACCTGCTCTCATCTGTGAAAAGCACAGGGCAGCGGTGGTGGAGTCGCTAGTTCTGGTATTTTATTGCAAATGCCAACCAGGCTCCACGATGCCAGGCAGTGAGCACAGGCCACCCTCGTGAAGTCTGTTTCTGAATTTTTTGGTCAGAGACATTCGCATCAGTGGCTGCTGGAGGTCATTTTGTAGCAGATACTGATCCTGCTGCTGGGTTGAGGATCTTCTATGGCCGTTTCCAGCTCTCCTAGAGATGCTGCCTGTCTTCTGGAATCTCCTCCATGCTGCTGAGACTCTCTTGGAAGACAGCAAACCTCCTGGAAACAGCACACATTGATGTGCCATCCTGGAGGAGTTGGACTACCTGTGCAACCTCTGTAGGGTCCTGGTATCGTCTCAAGCTACCAGTAGTGACACTGACCCTAGCCAGATGCAAAACTACTGAGAAAAAAAAAACAGTCAGAGAAGGTGAGGAAGGAAAAAAATGTCAGCGACCTCCACCTGTAAAACCCTTCCTGTTTGGGTGGTTGTCTCATTGTTGCCTCTGCTGGTGCACCTGTTGTTAATTTCATAAAGACCAAAGCAGCTGAAACTGATTAACAACCCCCTCTGCTACCTAACTGACCAGGTCAGTATCCCAGAAGTTGAACTGGCCTGATGCTATACTCTGATTAAAAAGTGTTCCTATAATTTCTTTCAGCAGTTATACCTTTACAATGGTCGATGCTCATATTAATCATGGTAAATATTTTGGATAATGACATCAGCGTACGTAAAAGTAATCTAGTAAAGCTAGAACAGTGCAACAACACAAACAGGGAGCTGAGAATAATTATAACTGGTCAGCTTTGAAGGCAGACACTCTTCATTTGCATAATGTTAAAAACAACAAAAGAGTGTTTTGTTTCTTTCCTGAAAATATTCTTGCCAGCTGGTTACAACAACACCAGCAAAGTAGTAGAATGAAACTGTACAAAATGCTTAGCACCACCTTGTTGAGTCTGAGTGGGGCGGCATAATTTTCCATCTACACAACAGCATAAACAAAGCAAATCACGAAGAAAGCTAAGAAAGCTAAGCTAAGTCTCAGCAGCAACAACACCTTTTTTGTACCTACGTTGCCGCACGCTTTCACCTGCCCTTAGTGTTTGATAAGTAGAACGTGATAGTCTCCTGTTTCAGGCCTCAAGGTCCTGATGCAATATTAATATATATTATGCCCTGCATATGCCATTATAAAATGAATTTGCATAATGCATAAACTCTGGGTCTTGTGGTAGATTGCACAGTTTAACTTGTTGAACGTTTGATGGGCTATAAAAGGATATATTTAGCACGTCTTGTGATGCAGATTTGTCATCTAAATATACGCACTTCCTTTAGCTTAAGACTATTTTGCTTTTTGTTTTTAAAAAAACATCAAAGGTGGATGATCTATGTTTCAGTCAAATTATTTACCATTTTTGGTCAACTTTGGCAGTATAAATAGCAGTATGACAGCATTGATCCAACATGCAAATCATAGCTGGATTTTATTGTTTTAGGGGGAAAAAAATCATTTCCTGTTTCTTCTGTTCAGAAGAGATAGTTGCCTTGAAAAAGTCAACTTTTGAGAGCTTGCTGTGTGTGTGCGTGTGTGTGTCAGGTGTGTAACAGGGGAAACCTGATCTCATTATACATAATGGACAATCCTTTCATGTCCTTTCTCATGAGACTGAAGCAGAAAGACGTGCATAGAGGAAAGGTGAGGTGCCCTGTGAGTGTGTGGGTGTGTGTGTGTGTGTGGAGGGGGAGGAGCCAGACTGACTTTTATCATGATTTTTATTCCTCCAAAAGCTGGCAATATTTGTACATACTGTTTTTCACATAAAGTTGAAAGGTCATCTGGAAGTCGGTGGTCTTGTCAGCGCATTGAACTCCACGTAAAAAGAAAAAGCCCTCCAAAAATGACACAGTCTGAATAAAAGCAGAAGAACGATGCACTGATATTGGGAAATTTGGTTAAGAAGGGAAATGGTCACAGACTCTTGTGCGATGTGAAAGCGCTGAAACTAAATAAAGGCTCATCATGCGAGTCAAGCACTGCTGAGCATCGCAAAGCATTTAGCAGTTGATGTTCCCCTCAGAAGTTGGTGGATCGAAAAATAAACACATCTAAAAGGAGAGTCAGTAATAAATTTACATTAACCAGTTTGCAAGACATACTGTCTGCTGCATGTGTAACATTTATACAGAGTAATCAGATCAACTTCATCGTAGCATTCAGTCTTCTTAAACACAACATGATGTTCATTATGTAAGTTATGGTTCTTAATTAGATTAAAACTGATACCTAATGAGGTGACTACCTTGTGACTGGCCACAGCATCTTTTACCAGCATGCTGTGGCATTAGTTCTCAGTCAGATCCACAGCTATCTCCTGATGTCTTAAACTGGAGTCCACAGTGGTGATGACTCAGTCATTACATCCATCTTTTATATACAGTTTATGGTCCTGAACTTAGTTTAATACTCACTCAATAAAGTTATGCATGGTCCAACTTGGACAGCAATTTCATAATAGGTATTCAGGGTGATTGTGGCTCAGGATGTAGAGCAAGTAATCGACTCACTGGATGGTTGGTGGTTTGCTCGCTGGCTTCTCCAGTCTGCATCTTCAAGTATCCTTGAGCAGGATGCTGAATCCCAAGTTTGCTCTGATGCTTCCATGTGGGTGTGTGCTAATGTTAGACAAGGCACTTAGGTGTAGAAAGAAGCACTTGTGTGTGTGTGATTAGATGAGGCTTTGAGTGCTCAGTGAGAGTAGAAAAGCACTACATAAGCACAGGACCAGTCCATTTACCATTCAGGGCTTCTTTTTTTTTTAAATAAAGCATATTAACTATTTACATAGTTTTATTTTTAGTACCTTCATTTCATCTCACTCTAATTGGTTTATCTCCCTTTCATCTCTTTAGATTTTTGGGCTGCTCCACTGGACACTGATAGCCAGCACCCTTGCTACAGTGGTGCCAGCATATGGCTGGGTACTGTTTGTTGCCATCACCCTGTGGATCCTCACCACCATCCTCTTCTTTGTGATCCTGTTCAGTGTCACACAACAAATGCCTGCTGTCCCATGGCCCCTGGCGGTATGTAAGGGACAGGGGAGAAGAAGAAAATGGAGAGAAAAAATAGATTCAGAAAATACTGTTTATCCCAGGTTACACAGAGAGTGTTCTTTGGACATGCGTGTAAATGTATACTGTCAGAGAGCAAGAAATATTCAGGGTCACATGAGAAAAGACTGATGAAAGGACAGCGATGATGCAATGTGCAATGTGGTTTCTCCATTTCTTCTAGGTCATGGCTTATAATGGTGCTGCCACAGTCCTCTATATCACCGCTTTCTTGACCAATGCAACACACGTGGCTCGATACCACATACTTGCATTCTACGGACATGTGGCAGCTGCTGCAGTAAGATGTCTGATAGCACTCACACTAACTCACAAACTAGTTCGATGTGCAGTAAACATAGAACACCCTGTGATAATGCACTCATCAGACACTTCATTGGGCATGCCTTGCTAATACTGGGTTACGACACCCTTTTACTGCCGTTAAGTCTTCATGGCATAGCTTCAACAAGGTGCTGGAAACATTCCTCAAATTTTGGTGCATGCTGACATGATAGCATCACACAGGTGCTACAGATTTGTCACCTGCACACCGATGCTGCAAATCTCCCGTTCCACCACATCCCAAAGGTGCTCTGCTGGATTGAGATCTGGTGGCTGCGGAAGCTATCCGAGTACAGTGAATTCACTGTCATGTTCAAGAAGCTAGTTTGAGATGATTTGAGCTTTGTGACATGGCACCTTATCCTGCAGGAACCAGCCATCACAAGATGGGTATACACAGTTACAGTTGCCTTCCCAGTAGTCTTGTCATTTTCCTCTGACTTTGGCATCAAAAAGTCATTCTCTGTAAACCCTAGAGATGGTTATGCAGGAAAATCCCAGATCAGCAGTTCCTGAAATACTCAGACCAATCCGTCTGGCATCTTCTGCATTCAGCTGAACTTCAGCAGGTCATCTTGGCCATGCCTGCATATGTAAACGCACTGAGTTGTTGCCATGCAACTGCCTGATTAGATACTTGCATTAATGAGCAGTTGAACAGGTGTCCCTAATAAAGTGGCAGGTGAGTGTATGACTGCAATGGCAGAAGAAACATCGCTTCTCCTTCACGCTGCCATCACTGTTGTGTGTTTCTGTTCACATTTGCCTATCGGGCTGTGGCAAGTACACACAATCTAAAACTTTAATATGTGACTAACACACACACACACACACACACACACATCAGTGTGTGTTACAGTTCCTTCTGTAGGTCAAAGTCTACTCTGGTTTACAGCTATAGTAGACGCATTTAGCACATGACTTCACACATAAACACACACAGCTCTGGCGCTCTTCGTATCACACACTCTTATCAGTAACACTCCACTGCCTCTGAGGCACTCCTGTCAAAATGACAGAGATTATGGCTCATTAGCGCTTTGTCAAACCTCTTAAACCACAAGTACATGGGCTCGGTATAGATGTTCATAAATTCATAAAAATATGTCTGAGATTCATGATTCAAACTTTTGCTCTACTTCTTGAAGTCATTTCAGCGGTTTAAATGTGTCTTTTCTTGATCTCCCTTCACTCTCGGTCTCTCTCTGCAGTTCTTCGGTGCTGTGGTGACCGTGGCGTACGGGGCCAGTGCTTTCTTCTCCTATTTAGACTGGAAGGGAGATGGAGGAAACGCTGCCACCAACACAGTGCCGACTTAAGACTGTGGAACCTGCGGTGCTGCTCCCGGGAGCATAGTTAACTGTTGAGACACTGATGATGATTGACTCGTTTAACCCAAATCCTGACTTAAGGCAAACCCAGATATTAGCAATAAGATGAAACCTGTTCCAGGCGGTGGTTTAATTTTTAACCATCCCAGTAACAGGAAAAATACTGTACTGAGGGCCCGCCTTCAGAACGTCAATAATAATATTACTAATAATAATAAATAATAAAACATTTAATAAATCGCATTAAAAATACACTTGCATTAACCATGTAATGGTCATCACATAGACTGAAATTTGAAGGCACTGAATGTGACTAAGATTAGGGGAATATAAGCACAGGGCAGATATGCTACATGTGCTAACTAAAAAGAAGGGGAAGAACATACGATGTGTTCTTTTTTAGTCTGAGATCACCAGCAAATGTAAAAATTTATTGTTAGCTTGAAATGGAGGAAGATTTATTCCAGTTATGACAGTCTGGACTTTAACACCAAAGAATTGGATGTTCAGTAGTTCTCACTATGTGAATCGTTTGTTATCCATCAATGAGAAAATGAGGAAACAACCACTGAAAGTTAGCTTTGTATTTTGTGTTTACTGGGCATTACAGAGCCTTTGCTGCTTCTATACCTTTTAGCAATTAAAAAAAAAAAGATTACCTACAGAGACCAAAGCGTTGGTAAGAAAGTGAACAGCAGCAAAATAATTTTGATCATGAAGCTGACACGATGACACTTTCTGAATGACTCGTTTTCTGATTCAAATATTGTTCCAATTTTTTTATGATTCAAGTGAAAGTCTGTCCATCTCCTGCTGTACCGTATGTGCCTTTATGAAACACGCTGTCTTTTTGCACCAAGAATTTGAACATTGGTGAAATCCTACAGTGAGTGCTAGAGCTCATCTACACGCTTCAAATGAAAAAGAAAAAAAACTGAGTGATATCAATGAGGCTTTTTTTCCCCATGTTTATTTGAAAATAAGATTTTTTTTTTATGGACAACTGTAACAACAATATCATTTCACCAGAGAAATAAATAAACTTTTGGAACAAAAATGTACGTGTTACAACAAGTAAAATCAATTTGTACCAAAAACTAGCTGCAGATGCACACACACATACAATCACTTAACATTAAAAATTACTTTGACAAGCTCAAAACTCAGTGACTATTCAAACTGTCCAAATAATTTACATCTTCATAAAACATATTAGTCCTACTAAACTACTTTCTTATGATAAAAAAGAAAAAAAAACATCAGGCAGAACGAGGAGAGTTAAAACGTTCAGTCATGTCTAACGTTTCCTCTGCTCACAAGGACATTTGTTAATGCCTTTCACAATAAAAGTGACAGCAGAAAAATGACTCTAGTTCCCATTCTCCAAAAAAGGCAGTTCCTGTAAAGGTTAGATGTTAACAGAACTACTGCACATGAATGAAAGAATGATTGTAAAGTCAGGGTTGGGCCTCCCTCACATATGAATTACAGTTTAAGAAAGAAATGTTTTTATTTTCTTTTTAAGTAGAAAGTCAGTAAAACCTTCCAACTTTATGACAAACAGAGAGGGTCTTCTATTGTTCCCACCACATCAAACACAAAGAAGTGCATATATAAATTTGCTTATAGGAGCCTTTTGTGTACAGATAATAGATTTATGTGGGGTGCCTCTGAATTTAACACTTTTGTCGAAGCCCATGAACACAATTTTATAATTGTGCTTAAGCATTTGGAGGAGGAGGGAATTCAAGTTTTTGCTTAGTTTTTTTTTTTTGTCTGGGTCACTGAAATTCAGCAGAGTCGGCATGTTTGAAGCTTCCAAGGTTCAGAGATGTGACCACAAGTCCCTGACTCAGGTCCAGACTCCGGCCCTCCTTCGTCTAGAAACAAACAGAATCATACACCCATCATTGGACAAAATTAAAGGGATGGATTTAAAGAGCAGCTGTTTTATAGATGTTCCCCAGCTCACAGAAAACTCACAGCTCTGTACTGCAGAAACATCTCCTTGAAAGCCATGAAGTCAGTGAATGTCAGCAACATGTCAAAGATGTCACCTGAGACTTCCTCTTTGTGCTCCCTGCAAGGGAAGGAGACCCACGGATCACACATAACATTGTGACCACTGACAGTTGAAGTGAATAACACTGATTATCTCCTCATCATGGCACCCGTTAGTGGGTGGGCTATATTAAGGAGCAAGTTAACAATCTGTCCTTAAAGTTGATGTGTTAGAAGCAGGTAAAATGGGCAAGCATAAGGATTTGAGCAACTTTGACTAGGGCCAAATTGTGATGCTAGATGACTGGGTCAGAGTATCTCCAAAACTGCAGCTCTTGTGGGGTGTTCCCGGTCTGCAGTGGTCAGTATCTATTAAAAGATGTAAGGCTCACTGATGCACGTAGGGAGCGAAGGCTGGCCCGCGTGGTCCAATCGAACAGATGAGCTACTGTAGCTCAAACTGCCAAAAAAGTTCATGCTGGTTCTCATAAAAAGGTGTCAGAATACACAGAGAATCGCAGTTTGCTGTTTTGGCAGTAAAAGGGGGACCAACATTATATTAGGCACATGGTCATAATGTTATGATCAGTGTATACTCATCATCAGGGCACTAGTGTGCCACCTTGTGGTCTACTGCAAAATATTTATTCTGAGCAACAGGTGCTTAATCTACTGTAACTGACTGAAAAGCCATCTGGTTGCCTTCGATCAAGGTTCCATTTTCTGTCATGAGTTGAGTTAAAGTGTCTGACGTCACACCTTACATGAGTAACTCTTTGAATGAGTTCATGTTGAAGCCAGGAATCCTCTCCATCAGCTGCTGCTCCAGGTATTTCTCCAGCAAGTCAACCTACACAACAGCCAAGATTTTGCTTTAAGGTTGTGTATTGTAAACGTTCAGAAACATTTAAAAAAAAATAAAAAATCACCGTATGGGTGTGAGAGTTAAGTGGGACGCCCAAACTTACATATTCATTAAAGATGGGTGTGTAGCTGAGCTTGTTCTCATCTGAGTCCTCAAATTCAAGGTAATATTTTTCCATGAAAATCTGCTGAAGCTGCTGGAAATCGTCCTCTACAGGAAAAGTAATGGACATGTAGAAAAGAGCATCTCTTCACCATTAACCAGCGGCATGTGGAAAATTTCTACACATTCGCTCTAACACATACAAAGAATTGTGTGTCAATACTTTACTTAATTTGTCTTTAACAAACAGTGTGATTGCTTATATTTTCTTAAACTATGTACTCTAAGGCACGATTTCGTCACTAAACCTACCCATGATGATGTCCTCTATGCAGCCAATGACTGCATCAAAGGCCATGTCCGCAGCTGAAGAACTGGAGGGAGAAAATAAGAGAAACCTGTGACCAAAAACAGAGCTCCTGCTCTGTCAGAGTTGCTGTGTGGCCCAGATTGCATGTCACAGAGTTGAGAAATCCCACGATAACTTTAAACTTGTGCGTGCAATTCTTGGTTTTGAAGTCATTAAAGCTGTATGACGTACACGACTGACTTAAAACACGACTTCGGGTGGTTGCAAACGGTTAGAAGACAGTTTACAATCACCCACCTGAAAATAGCAAAGTGCTCTTCATCCATATCGACCGTGTCTACGATGTTCTCCGCAGAGCTCCGGATATCTGAAAATAAAAGGAAGCAAACACGTGAAAACTCCCGTGCAGCTAACATTTACTGTTAGATAAAACAGCCAGGTACCACGTGTTAACTTAGACAACAAACAAGACATTAACACTGAAACACGCTTTTAGTTTTGGTCACTCGTGAACAATCACGTTTTGTTTAGGGTTTTTTTGGTTGTTTTTAGCTCAACCAGCTAAGCTAACGTTAGCCGAACACATGCAGTGTTAAATGAACGCGAGCTGTCAAGTCTGTCATTTTTTTCCCCAAAGTTAAAGAGTTCCTTTACACACGTCTCAGGGTGCATTCAATGCATTTAAGATTCTTACTCCGCTCCCCGATCTCCATAATAGGTAAACAACACGATAAACAACGCTGGGTCGTAAATGGCTCACGTAATGCTGTTGCCAAGGAAACCGCTGAACTCTGTACGTCTTTGCGTCTCATCCGGTAAAACAAAATCTGCGTATATTGGTTCCTACCTGCACGAATTATTTTTAAGATATTAGGGCCATTTTGGATAATGGACAACATACAAAAAACACTCAAATATGAATGTTGCAAATCCCACTTAGTTGTTCATTAAATGATTTGAGCCTATTTTCACTGAAATCACTCGTGTTTAAATAGCGCAGAAGGTGGTGGGGTGTTTTCAGAGATTAAAGTGGCAAAAAGGAGAGATAAGTCAGACATTGAGATTCGACAGAAGCGCTAAAGATTTTAGATTATATTCTGGTTTGTTTGTTAGTGGAGGTTTTTGGAACATCACCTCACGCCACAAAAAAAAGTAAATGTACATGATAGTGTGCCATCCACACCATTTATTTTAAAGCTTGGTTAAAGTTTATTATATTTTTATAGAAATTTAATAGGTTGTATTATTGTAGATACAATACTTGAAATCATATTCAGCTGCAACATTAAAGTGATAATGTAATTATCTATTAACATATTGTATGATTCTGAAAAGGAACAGTCTGTAAAACAAATGTTTACATTAGGTACTTTATGTATATTTTGATGCCAAATCTTTTGTATTGTTACTCTACCAAGTAGAATTATGACTTTTACTTACCCATTTTGCACCTTTTACATCAGTGATGAGGGCGTGGGGCTTCACGAGAGCCTGAAATAGTACAGTGTTTTCTACACTGTATATCTTTCTGGTAAATTACCACCACACCCATATAAAAAAAAAATAATCTTAAAAGCACCCCTGCCTAATACATCTCTTGGGTTGGGATCAGCTGGTATTTGAAGAGTTACTGTGTTTAGAAATCTGCACCTTTTACAAACCAATGGTTAAAATTGTCAGTGCGAGAGTAATAATAGTTATTACAGGCATGAATTAGCACCAGGCAGTCACACTAAAGAATCACATGAACATACATTTATTACAAATGTCACAATCCAGGAAACAATTCTTCAATAAATCACATCTTTGGGAACTCTGGGGAGATTTTCCTTTACAGTTGTTTTAAATACAACTCACTCTTTACATTCCTGAATTTGATCTCCAACCACAGAGACCATTCATCTCTCACGTGTATAAGGTGCTCCAGGAAATACAACATAGCCAACAATGATCAGACCAGTCTTTTGTCATACTGAGAGATTCTGTTGTCTTCAGAAACCACTCTCATATAGTCTGAATGAGTTTACTGATTCTGTTCATGCAATATGATGAAGTATTAACTACTCCAAAGAACCATGACAGAGATAAATGTAAAATTACTGTCATTTGAAATGCCATTGGATGTTTTAAATTGTACAATACAATTTTTATTGAATTATAATTTAGCATACAACTCATTTCATCACCGGTTTCCAAAATACAAATATAAGTCAGTCAACCCAGAGACGCTTCAAGTAAAGAAAGGACAGAAAGACGAAAAACACAGGGCAGAAGACGAGGAGGAGAAAAAAAATGGTTAAATGGGAACAGGTGTTGTTATACAGAGTACAAAGAAACCATATTTCACTCAGTCTGACCCATCAACTGGAAAACACACTTCTGACAAGCTCTTTTTAAACAAGATCAATTATGTAGACAAAGAACTCCCCCAGCATGTGAAACAAAGCCCATACTAGTGGTTTCAGTAATGCGTTTCTTACTGCCAAAATCTCATTCTCTTATGGAGGCCCCTGTAAACTGATAGAGGAAAAACAATCCTCTAAAACATTTCACATTTAGCTCGACAAGTCACTACTCTGCTCCTGAGCTGGCTTACTTCTTAACCAACATGAACCTTCACTCACTTTAGAGGGACAAACTCAAAATCCACCTGCAGACTGAAAATTGTCATGCGTTTGTTACCACAAACAAAAATTAAGACATAATTACTTAAAACGGCCCCTCAAACAGGTTTGACTCATGTTGGACAGACACTGAAAATTGTTCCTCAACTGTTCACACCAATCAAGAAAAACGACCCACTCAAAATACGCATTTATAACTGGGAGGAAAAAATCATCCTGAATGAGATCACTCATATGTGGCTTCAATGTAAATTTTACTCCCTGCGTTTTGTGGTTGCTTCATAAATGACAGACTGAGGGACAGATCAACATCTGAGCAAAGACAACAAAGCACAAAAAGAAGCAGTGTCGGCTGAAAGCTAAAAATCAGTTCTTATGCAGACTGAAGCATGTTTTGTTTTGAAATTACTGGCTGCAGAACATAATTCATGTCATTAACTTCCTTTCGTGTATACCAGCTCTTTGTATAACAGCTCTGTAAACTTTATCTGAAAATTAAGCTCAAGGAATTAAAAGTAATCTGAGACAGAGTAAAATCTGATATTTCAACCAACCGTGGAATTACCTGGGTGATCAATCAGTACAGACAGTAAAGCTGCCCAAAGTTTAGGTGTTGAAGAGAAAGAAAATGCTACCATGAGAACACAATTATTCACGCATCTACATCCAAAAAAGAAAGTGAGACGCATTTCAAGTTTATTTGTACCTTCGGTTTAATACTGTACTACAGGCTGTGTTCTCCTCTGTGACTGAGCCCTGTCACATCTGCAAACATGTGCATGACGGCGATGGGGTTAAATAGAAGTAGCCTCGGGACTGAAAGCACAAGTGGGATCCTTTTGATGGAAAGGCTTTTTTTAAATAACTTTACACAGGGGCCTGTAGATGACAGCCTGGTTCTGTCTGTCACCAGTTTACACTGTCTCTGCTTCTTTTTTTTAATCTGAAAAAAGTAGAAAGTTTATGATTCTTGGCCCAGCTTCTGCAGTGAGTTGTCAGAAGGATATAAAAGAGAAGATGTAGATACATGAGGAAAAGCTCCTGGGGGTTCCAGCTGTTGCTTTATTGCCCCTCCTCTCATCTCTTCTCTTCCCTCTATCCACCCCTCCATTGGCATCTCCTCGGACCAGAAGTCAATGTTCTGGCATCATCACAACGTTGTGGCAACATCCTCGCAACCCTGTGCGGTGAGAGGGGATTAGAGGAGGAGGACGAAGCTGTAGGGCTTGTGTGTCTCCCTTGACTGGAGCAAGGCCAGGAAGTGTGTCAGGATACATGTGCAATGAGTCTGACGCGGGTCTGGATGTCCTGACGGCAGAGGGGGCACGTCTCTAACTGTAAGGCACACTCCATACACATACCACTGTGAAAAAGCAAAGAGGAAAATCAGACTTTTATTGTGTAGAGTCTGTACAAAAATTCAGAGTTTTACAGAATTTTTACAACGCATACCCATGTCCACAGGGCCGCAGCTCTGTGTCAGCCATGACGTCACAACACAGCGTGCAGCAGTTGTCTCGGATGCTAACCTGCTTCAGTAAGGCCAGACGCCGGTGTCTAGGATGGACACACACACACAAATAATTTTTCTATACGCATACATGTGCACCGTATGACAGGTTTTATTCTGTCTGAAAAAGAACACTGCACATATACACAGTTCTCATGCAATTATTCCTTCTGTTCATACTGGCTCTCAAAATATCCCATCCCAGAGAAGCAGTCAATGGAAATGGCACATAACACAAAATGAGTTAATTAAAGGGGACATTATGTTTATTTCCATCCATGTATTTCTAATACAGGAGCTTTGGATGATTCACAGTTCAAAATAAACCCCAATTATCTTTTACTGGGTCATGGTGGAGCTCCGCAGTTCATCCACCAGCTGAAACAAGCCGTTTTAACTCTTATGGGCTTCCACCCGTAAACAGAAAGTTTGAACACTCTGAATAAAAGATTTTTTGCAGGGCAAATGGAAAAAAATACAGCTGTGCAGTACGCAGCTCTGGTTGCATTTATGTTTAGGTTTGCAGAGGTAGAATTCATTAAGGATTACATTTTATTTAGTTGCATATGCAATTTTCTTTTGCCCAGTGACTAATTTTAAATAAAAGAGCTTAACATTCAGCTGTTAAAGCTTAGTTTGACAGATTTTCTGTGGGGTAGCTAGTTAATGCGTCATGCTGCAGATGGTGGTGTGGATAGACACCTGTTTGTTTAGATGCACCAGTTTTTATTGCATCAGTCTTTCCTTTATTTGGTCTAATTTTCTACTCAAAATAAAACGGCAAAACAGTAGAGGAAATGAAAAGCTGTCAATCCTCTTCATTTCTCAGTCAGTGCCAGAACACAACAATGCAAACACCTCCGCGATAAGTCTTTTGTCAGACGTGCTGATCCAATTATGGTAATGTTCAAGGTCCTGTTGTTGCAACAGATTGCTAGAAAGTTGAGTCAACAACTTTCTGACACAGAGCCAACAAAATGAACATTTAAGCTTTATATTATACAGCCGTAGCCCTTCTACATTATGTCTTATTAAACATGAGAATTGACATCTTTTCTTTTTTTAAAGCTTGTGTTCCACTTTCAGAGTACTGTGGGCCTCCATGTTTGGAATACAGCCGCAACTAAATGTCTGCCAAGAGAAAGCTCTGATGTGCAGTAGAAAAATGAATTATAATGATAGTTTACCATCCTTCCTGAACAGGTACTACTACAGTTAGTATCACTACATCCAAATGATCTTAATGTCATTGTTCAGTAGTTAAATTAACAAATAAAAGTTTAGTGTTTATACTATAGCCAACAAACTAATAAGAGATCTTAAAAAGTAGAAACTCCAAATGACGACTCGTCATGATATACCTACATGCCGGATGCTGTGTACGACAGATTACATGCTGCTTTCCCACCCTCTTACAGTGTCATTCATTTTAAACGCCAAAAAAAAAAAAAAACCTAGTTAAAAGAACCAACTTCATTTCTTACCTCGGCAGAATGATCTTTTCACTGGGCAGAAGTGAAGCAAAGTCATTGAAGGTGCTGAACTTAACAGAAGGTGGGTGACGGAAAGGCTTGGCCCCAAAATTAAACTCACACTGCTGGTATGACATGAAGCTGGCTGCCGCGAAGAAGCCAGACCTGGCACAGAGGGGATACATTTGAGAAAAGATGGAGAGACAGAACAAAAACAAGAGAAAAGAATGAAGGAAGGGGAGAGAAAAGGAATCAAAAAGATAAAGGATGGAAGTAAAACCAGAGCCGCAGAGGTGGAGGGGGTAAGAGAAATTCAGGGGGCGACTGTGTGTGAACTTACGTGGCAGATGAGAACACCTGTTTCTCTGGCGGTAGCTGATGTCCATTCAGATAAAAGATCATCTGCTTCTTGCTGAGATCCAACAGGAAGCCGATGGCATCTCCTAAATGGAACGCACACGCAGCAGAATGAAGCTTTGGCATGCTATTACTGTTATCTGTGTGGGATTTCAGCCAGAGACTGAATGTTGGCAGTGACAGCGTGGGCGCCAAAAATCACAAAACACTCCACAAAAACAGTCACACCAAAATAACAAAGCTATTTCCAAACAAATGAGTCCGACATTTAGAGCATGTTATTATCTCCATGTAGCTTATTAAAGTGGGAACATTGCAAAATGTCTTTGAAGTCAGTAACTTAAAAATATATATAACAGGAATCCCCAGCTGTAACTATATATCTTTATGTCAGCAGTGCATACCCTCCTTCCAGCAGGGGTGAGAGTGAGGTTTACTGCGAGCGTTGTACCAGATGAGCTGCCTGCAGCCATCATACGCACACGAGTATTCATCATCTCCTATTCCATAACCCTCCTGAAACACACACACACACACACACACACACACGTGCACGCACACACACACACACACAGAAAAAGCTTTATTAATTGACTGCAGTCCAACCAAAAGAGAAAATGCAATCACACTTTACTGAGGGAAAACGGTAACAATGTTCAAGTACATGATTTAGGAACTTGCTGTCCTTGGTGGCCCATCCGATTTGCATCACCCCTGATGTAATGACCGTCACCTCGTAGTACCAAACGCCTGAATCCACACAGAATGTACAGCGCACACTCTCAAAGGACGAGGCATCACATCGTGCCTGAAGAAAACCAAAAAGAAGTAAAGATTCGGATTTTTATGCACTAATAAAAACAACTTGGTGAAAACACTACATTTATTCACACACAGCCTGACCTCTAGTCCAGTGGGTGAGATCTTGAGGTACTCGCTAACATCATTGCTGTTGAGCATGGCGTTGATATTCGTGAGGTTGACTTTTTCGTAAGTGAACTGACGACCTTCCTTTAGGACTGGACAAAGAGCGGTGGGAGGAGAAATCTATCACACATTTAGGAAACTGCTCGTGTCTACTTCAAAAAGTGATGCCACACCAACACAGACTGTTTGAAACATGGGTCTACTCACACAAGTTGTCAAGGCTCCACTGTGCGCAAAATCCAACCTGCCTCTTTAGGTAGTCGGGATGTTCTGCCCAAGACTCCAGAACAGCAAGACGATTGCTGATAGAAGACTCAGACACAGTCAGCTTGTTCTCACCTAAGGGAAAGAAAATGCAAGTATAAGTTAGAAAGACTTCATCTGTAAGTCAAACACCACACGTTCCAACACTACGGTGTGTAAAAACATCCGTACACAGGAGGCATCTTAGCTGAGCAACAGCAGCTTCAGTGCTCCATTTCTGCACAGTAGGCGTTTAGGCTCAGTATTGAGTTACAGGCCGCCCACATTTTGGTAGCACTCACACTATAACTGACATAAAATGAGAGAAAACGCGTTCAAGCACAAACAGCATAAATAAAACGTGAGTCAATTTCTGGAGTGCTTGAAAGATTAACTTAAGCAATAGAAAACATGTGAAACCCTTCCTGTAAACCCGCCCTACATTTCGGTGTGCCGTCAAAGTGACTTCAATTAAATATGTCTTTAAAGATGCATGTAGGGTGTGCAGCTCAAAGTAATCCTAACCTTTTAAAGAAAACTCGTGTGAAAAGTTGTAACTCAGCCAACTGAGACCATTTGCTCTTAGTCATAAAATAACAAGCAGTTGGTTAGGGAATACAACTACTGAAAAAAACGAATTTCCATGAATTTACCTTGGAGGTAAATCCATGGAAAAAAATCCAAGCGTAATATTTCATATGCACTGAAACCACTAATCAACACCAGGGGAGGAGAAGAAAGCCAAAGCTGTAAAGACGGTGTCTGCTCATTTACCTGATAATGCAAGTCTTACTTCACGAGTCTAATAAAGAATCTGCATTTTTAACTGGCTTCAAGATACAGTGAGTGAACCTACTAGTCTGCGAGAATTTCTCCAGAGCGATGAGAGCAAACAGCATGACAGTTGGGTGGGCCTCAGAGCTCTGGGTGACAGAAACAGACAAATATTAAATTAGATTTTTATTCCACTAATTAGACAAACCATTCATTTTCATGTTAACATACAAAAGTAATTATAATAAGATGTCTCTTTGTGCCCAGATTCTACTTAATACTCCCTTTGAGTATTTAATTAAAAAAAAAAAAACACTGCAGTGAGGGAGCTCACATTTGCTGTCTCCATTTTCAAATGACAAAAAATACAAATGTTCCAAAGAAATGCAATGCAACAACAGATTACATATATAATGTAACCCCACTAAACTTGGCCACTTAAAAAAAAATAAAAATAATTTTCTTTGTCAAAAAATGTTGCGGATGTGTCATGTTGCTTTTGTTAAATCAGCCTGAAACACTGCAACTGCAGAGCTGACTTCCTTGTAGCTCTGACAAAGCTCAGTAAAGCAGTCTGGCTCAGAAAACAGCGAGGCTCTTATCTAATAAACAGCAAGAGCGATCCCAGTAGCAGTTGCACAGTGTTTTCCACATCTTTATAGTCGTGCACCGTCTCTTATGTACATCATCAGGGATTTTGAAAGGCACTGGGAAAATTTATAACCTGCCTGCTTGGCATTATTAGACACTGTAACCAAGCATGCACTCATTTTAAGTAAACGGAAGCTCTCTGACTATACTTGCACAAACAGTCAGGATGTTACCCGGTCTTATCAAGTACCATTAGCAGGATAAAGAAAGCTCTCATATCACCAGTTAAGCAACCACAACGCATCAGCAAATTTGAGGTCTTAATGTGCAACAGTGTGATTCAGCATACCACACACACTTAATAACCAGGTGTCAAAGTTTGCTTACCAAGCTTTCTAGAAGATACTCAAGGGTTCCAGGGCTCAGCAACCCAATACTGGCCGGTCCTACAAAATGAAAAGAAAGAGAACATGCAAGTTGACTAACACAGAGCAAGCTTTAAAGTCTAGACGTTTATAACAAACAAGCAATGGAAACAGCAGAGAGCAAAACTAGTGACTCAAAGATTAAACATAAAAACCATAAATGTGGACTGTACCAGCCAGTTTCTCTGCCAGGCATCCCAGGACTGCAGTGGTGTTTCTGTGTTTAGCGGGATTTAGAGCGTCTTGTCGTGCAACAGCTGAACTCAGATTCAACATGTCAGAGAGTTTCTGGAGAGCGTCCTGGGGAGAGAGAGAAAATGGACAAGCCGCTTCAGTGAGGATCGCGCATCGTTTCTGTGGAACAATCTAAAATTCAAGCACCATAGAGAGCTGGAATATTTCACTTTTAAACATTTAAAAATACCAGCATGATCCTGATGAGAGATGCTACAAGGACATGAAGCAGGGAATGAGTAGTAGTAGTGGTAGTGTCATTAAAATCATAGCAATTGTGGAGTATTGTATCTGGAGTTTTTTATTCCATCACCTTCTTAAAATAATGGCCAAAGTCATTTTTAATTAGATTTATTTTTGCCTAAATCATCATATTGTGATATTTCATTCAGGTTTTTTGACTTTTCTGAAAAACCTGAAAAAAATAACTTTTTTTTTTTATTTTAAGAGGGTGAAAAAAAAAACAAGCTCATTCTGTTCAGTGTCACTGTCTGACCTCTGTCCTCGCATTACTCCATTACTCTGGTCATGGACGCAGGAGGTCTAAACCAGATTTTATTTGTTCAAAGTAGCAAAAAAAAAAAAAAAAGTGAGGGTGGAAACTGGGGGGGGCAATAAGAGTTGTAGTGAAGAGAATATTTCTTTGGACTTACATGAACAGTTCTCTTTCTGTATAAGACATATCTTTTGGACAATAATAAGACAAATTGCTGTTTTATTTTTAGTCTTAATGTATTTATTTCTAATTGTTTGCATTTGGTTTGCTTTGTGTGGCTTGAGTGAAGATAGCAATAAAACATGTCCGCATGTTCAAGTTTAAACTGCTGCCTCCATTACTTTTCCACATGTAAGCCAGCATCTTCTTAATATTAATATGTGTAGCAACAAATGACAGCTTTTCAGGAGAAATGTGAATGAGTGAGGAAGGCAGAATTAATATCTGTGACCCTGCACACGCCCCAAAGTACAGAAAAAGTAATGGGAAAGAACAAGTCAAAAATTGGTTTTCTGGTCAGAGTTGCAGTCACAAACAGAAAGGTCATGGAGAGGGCAGTTTTGAGATTACATCTATTATTTTCTAGGTTAAAGGTCAGATTAACACCTTGGTGGGTAGGGGACACTCATCCAGTAGAAGTGTGATCACTGCAGGGCCTAAAGGATCATCCAGGGGAATCACTCGTATCAGAGACTGGACGACTTCAAGCCAGCCATCATCTAAAAGAAAAGAGAAGTAACTTTGAATCAAGATGCCGCATAATTCTTGACATTTTCCACTGTTACTTTAGTCATCTGCCTCCTTGAGAACTGAGCACATACATAATTACTATCTAAAGTGCAATCACTAAACAGCCCCACGAGGTTGTGCCTCCTTCCTTTCTGATGTATTCAGCCAGAGCTGAGAGTTGTACACAGAGACTGATGGAAAGTGGCATTATAAATAATGTCTCCTGAACTGCAAAACATAAACTCCTTCATCTTCTCCATTATTTCCTTTCACAGTTGCTGCAGACTTTTACACAATCATACTTTATGCAAACTCATCTTTAAAAAAAAAAAAAATTATATAAAAAAAAATTCTCCTTCAGTTTGACAAAAACTAGAATTGCAATTGATGTCACAAGGAATTTTTTTTTTAAATGACAGCTCTATGAGCACTAACATAGCCCTAGATTCTGTGTACAAGACGCAAATTAGTAAAGCATGCATTTCCTGTCCATTAGGTGACTCAGTAAGAAATCCCCTCTATGCTATCACTCATGAAAGCCAACGAGCTTATGAATAATGTAACATTGTAGGACATGTCAAACAGAAAGTCACTGGCTAGCTGATTGATTTGCTTCTTGGCCGTATTCAGGGTCCAAAACTGCAAGCTAATACCCAGCTTGGCTGCTGTCGAGCCACACAACACCGTGCCTTGTGAGCATCAAACACCATATGTGCATAACACCAGGCTCAAGCTAGAATTCAAAGGGTACCACATACACATCCACACAAGCACACCACCAGCTCACAATGTGAGAGCATCAATCATATGCACAAAAACAAAAGCACGAGCACAACAAACCCAAAATCTACAGAAACATTAGCTGAACCTCTGAAGCATACAACTGAATAAGAATGAGAAACATCAGTTACATCAAACTAAACACAGAAACCAACTTGCAGAAATATCAAGAATATTTCATTTAAAGAAAATGCACTAGATTGGGGTAATAATAGCAAACTCCAACATGACGTGTGTGTTATAAATCATGACTATGGCCCTTCCCCTCAGACTGGGCAAGCTGCTGGAGAGATGCTGAGGGAGCAACATTAACTCAGGACTGTAAATGTAGGAATGTAAGTGTTCCAGCACCTCTATTTACATTCCTCTCAAATCTAACCATTTACCTTCAGTAGGTTTTGTATAATTTTGGTCAAAACTGTGCTTCTTCTTAACAAGAGACAGCACAATCCAAACCAGTTATGTTTACCAAAGAACTCTTTTTGAACAATATAAATTTCAGGAATTAATCATGCATGTACATATCCTGTGTAAATGGTAAATAAGCTGGTTCTTATAGTGCTTTTCTACTCTACTTGAGCACTCAAAGCACTTTATACAACATGCCTCATTCACCCATTCATACAAGCACAAGCAGCCAGGAATTGAAACACAAACCTTCCGATTATTAGATGACCTGCTCTACCTCCTGAGCTACAGTCACCCCAGGGGCAAAGGTATGTTAATACAAGGTAAAAAGACTGGGATTGGAATGAATGAATGAACCAGGCTGCATTTGAAGGTAGTCAAACTCATACTGTGATTGGGTCTCACGTTGCTATTGTAAACTGTCACCTAACAACGCGTCTGCTCCACAAAAGCACCAGCTAGCAGCATTAAACTTATTATTACAACATCACTATACAAATGTGATTTCCTTAAACTGAAAATAATAACATTTGGAAATGCTCTGTGGTTTAGATACAGATTACAGGTATAACATAAACCTAACCTATTAGCTACACTCTGACACAATCTGAAGTTTGCAGGTTTAAGACCAGGTAATGCCTGATCCAATGGGACCCAACATTTTTTTCCTCACATACACCTCTATTAGGCAAGTCATAGAAATGTTAAAGGCTACAGTGCATATGGGGAAAAAAAGCTTTAAAGGGATATAGCCATTTGGGGTGGCAGTGGCGCAGTGGTTGCTCACCTGGCAACAGGAGGGTCGCAGGTTCAAGTCCCCATCTGAGCGTGTGCTGTCATTGTGTCCCTGGGCAAGACACTTAACCCACATTGCCTAGGTGTGAATGTGGTTGTGTGGTCGGAGGGGCCGTAGGCACGAATTGGCAGCCACGCTTCTGTCAGACTGCCCCAGGGCAGCAGTGGCTACATTAGTAGCTTACCACCGCCAAGTATGATTGAGGTGTGAATAAATAGTGCACAGAATTGTAAAGCGCTTTGAGTACCATGAAAAGCGCTATGTAAGTCTAAGGCATTATTATTATTATTTTCCCATATAGTCTTTTCTGAGATTTACCAACCAAGGAAACCAAATGCTGCAGTTCAATCACGCACTAAATGGTAACCAGTCCTATGATGTCCAGGAGTGCATATATTTAAATACCACAGATAACGCTGAGTTAAGTTCAGAGCAAGCAAGTTGTCAAATAGGTCAAACATATCAAAACAGAAAAATATCTACTGATTTCAACACTACTGTAATGACACTTCCTTAACAATCTCATAAACAACTCAGACATTCAGCTCGAGGGGGTTAGGAAAACATATTCACAGAGGACTATTTTAATTCCTGGAACTCCTCACCAGTCACTAATAAATATAAATCCTCTTGATAATAGTCAGATAGGTTCATTTCAGCCTCGAGAGTAAACTTGACAAAGAAATGTTTTGGTCACATTTTCTCGAGAGAGCAAATGTTCTTTTCTTTACACGTTTTATAACCTTTGAGCCAATAAAAACTCTTATGTCACTGCACCACAGTGCTCAGTGTATTCTGTGCCAGATTTTTAAAGAGCACCGATTTGCCAAAAGTGGTGTTTAATTGCCACATAGCTCCATGATTCTTGCTCAGTATGTGAATGTGTTTCAGTAAAGTTTCCTTACCCGTCTCAGCCATCTCATGCAAAGTGATCATGGAGTAAGGGGGCTCCTGGTCGCTGAAAAATAAAGCAAAGTTGGAAAAGTTGAGTTTACAAATATTTCTCACAACTTTTTCACTTTACCTAAACGTAACAAACCTGTGTGCATGCTCAGTACAAACGGTAGTGATGATTCTCACTAAAAGCACTCAAGCAAAGTGTTTGTGACCCTGTGATCACAGCATCTGGAATAATATTAACAAATGACTCATGCCTTTTTGTGTTTCTGTGATCACAGTAATGGATATGGACAACAATGTTATCCTGTGGAGAGGCTGAGGTGAGTGTATAGTTGCGATGGATCTGCTTCAGTGGGTGTTGCTACTGATAATGCTACTATTACTGTTACTTGCAGTGACTGGTCCCAAAATCAAAACTGCTATCAGTCTAGCCAGCCACAGACTCAGATTTCCTAACATTACTTAGTAATACTGTAAGCGAGACGCCTTTCATTAATTAGTCATACTGTGTGCACACTTTTGGAAATGTACCTACATGTCTTAAACACAATCGCTGTCAAACTGTGATGTGTAATAGTATTTTCTTGTACTTGCACACTCTTGTACTTGTTCAACAATACATCAACATTAAGACATATACAGAGCCTCTAAACAGTCAGTCCACTTGTTGTAGCTTATTGTTGATTCATACATGTACTGTCACAGTGAAGAGGTTTACTTGTGTGGTAAAACCTACAAATGTGTTACAACACATGTCAGTGAAGTTTAGCGAAAAATCTGGAAATAAAAAAGGGCAGCTGAACAAGTGGCTAAATCAGACAGAACATGCTGAAAAAGATAAACAATCAAAGAGGCTGTGATGTAAAAAGTGGTCTGCTGCTTTTAGGTACAAACTGAGACATTAAAATACATTTGCACAAAAGTTTTTTATCAGTGACGAAAAGGGTAAGGGAATGGGTCGCATAAATGAAGGGTTCATAAAGATACGGTGGCTGAATGTCGTATGTTGCTGTATACTAAGGGGCAGTCATGTAGTCAGTAATGTAGATCTGGTACAGAGGCACACAAGGTTGCGCAGGTCTGTGATAGGGTCCTAGTGGGCGCACATTCGCTATTTAACACTCAGTAAACTCTCTTTTTTCTGATTATCCACAATCAGAAGGAAATCAGTTTTCTCTTGGACTCTCTCATTTTACTGCATGAAATACAGAAATATGACGCACTACACTATACCACAAAATTATACTCTATTGGCAATGTTTAAAAAAACAAATTACACCAAAATTAATTTCTTTTAAAAGTGTCCTAAGAAACACAATACACTACACTGCTTGTAATTTAAATGAATCCAGTTTCATTTTGTTTGCAAACAGACCCTTGCTGCTAAAAAGGGTACTAAACTTCTTTTCTTCAGTGAAAACAACAGTTTAGTGGAGGAGGTGGCAAATGAAGAAAATGCCTCGACATCTATACAGGAGACCCAAATAGTTTTAAATCACTGCAGCAAGTTACTCATTCAGGAAAAAAGGAAATAGAAATGAAAGGAAGAGAACAGAGTCCTCGCTTACAGGTCCTACTTGTTCACAGCCACAGGTTCAATGAATAAATACCTGCAGCTGCTGCTCAGAGCTCTTAATCATCTTTGTTTTAAGCAGGCTATTGTGTGAAATTATTGATTTACTCATGAATAATCTGTAGCTGCACACTTTATTATTAGCCTTTTCTTTATGAGAAATCCCAGTTCACTTACAAAAGACTAACTCCCTAGTTAATCATTATGAAATCACAAAAATAACATTCAACACTAATTCAGACTACAAACATTGCATTAGGTTTTGACACAGCAAGAGTGATCTGTGGATAAGTGTCACCTCACTGATGTTAATCAGCAGTAAAAATGTGACAAGAATGATATGAACAGCAAGAGAGGTGCCATATTATTAAATGTGCTGGCACTGGCATTATTAATGGGAAAGGCTGATATTATTTTTTCAAAACCCAAGAATGAAGAGAAAGATTAATTTAAGAGCTTCACAAACTATCCTTTATTCTGTTTTCCTTAATCAAATTATTGCCGGCATTGTTCCACTTACTTGTCTACTAGTGTCCTGATGACAGCCAGTGTGTCCAGCACCAGGCCATCTACATTCTGCTTTTTCCGTCTTGGCTCATGGGGCCCTCGTCCTCGCCGAGGCGGCCTGACCGGGTCCCTGGGCCGACTGCTCCGAGCCTCTCCAGCATCAACACCTACACCTGTACTGTGATCCACCCGCCTGGCTTGTCCTCGGGTTGCCCTCGATGAAGCATGTTGGTGGTCCTCCAAGTCACTATCTTCTCGACATACACAGCTGTTACCCATGGTTCCAGTGCTGGAGACCAAACTGGCAAGGCTTTCCCAGAATGGACAAAGGGAATTTGAGGAGGAGAGGAAGAGCAGAACCTGTACAAGGCCCCTGCAGGCACAAAAAGTGATCCAGGCGGCTACTATCATATCATTTGGAGAGCTTGGTTTTGGGGGGTTCTTGTCCCTGTGGGCTGGATGGGGTCAGTGTAAATAATCATAATGTTGCCAAGCAGACTTGTGTGGGATTAGTGATATATGGCTACTTAAATGAACGAGGAAAGCTCAGGTGATGCAAACAGAAAAGGTCTGAACATTACAGACAGCCCAAAGCTTCTGTCAACCTCTCATCCAGGGCTGGCATTGCTGTGAAGGAAACACACAGAACAGAAAACGGTCAGCTCTCCTGCTAACTTAATCTGTCAGAGTAGCCAGCAGCAAATATTTAGATTTGCGGAAACGGCACACCCCGTACAATTAATTCCAACAGATTACAGAATTATTTAAATTAAACACTAGCCCTTATCGCTCACACAGAACAACCACTAAACGACATCAAGCCGTTTAAATCAGTAGTTGTACGGTTTCATTAAAAAGGCACAGTGTGCCACACATAGACACTAAACGATGACACATTTTAGTATTGTTGACAAACAACAGCTTTTCAGTTAGCTGACTAGCAAGCTAGCCACCCACAAAGCAAGCACTTGTCACGTTAAAAAGGAAAACCAAGTTTTTCAAACTTGTTCTTATAATTAAAAACTACAATGGTTTCATTTTAAACTAAATGCATACTTACGGTGCTATCATGTAAAACAAACAGCATTCAAAGCGCAGTCGACCCAGACCAAAGTAGTTAACAAACCAGAGCGCTAACAAGGTAGCTGCGTTGTGTAGGAGCTAACCTCCTAGCTGTTAGCTTCAATAGCTGGTCCCTCCTCCGGTTCTCCTGTCGGACTACACAAGTTAGGTAACGAAAGGAACAACGAGCTGAGAGAGTGGTACTCGAGTATAAGGACACATTTACATAACCCGTCTATATGCCGCCGCAACACGCTTTCGCTGAAGTATAAAACAGCACATTCATAGCGGACACATTTTAAACGACGCTACAACGGAGCGCTAGCTGCTCGCTAAGTTCCGTAGCGCTGGCAGCTAAAAGGTTGGTCATCATCAGCTGTGGATGCGGAGGCGAGACTGGAGGAGGGAGGAGGGCGAACATACAGCAAAATCATTCCACTGGTTCTTAATAATCTTTTTACTTTTTCAGTTTAATATTTTACTTCTTAGTCTTATCATTTTGAAAAAGGAAATTGGCCGCGTAACGCCAATGTTAAAATAATATAACAAATGGTACACTACATTTGACTCAACCCCAAAAGCAGAAAGGTAACTAAATAACCAAACGTTTAACCCTTACATAATGTTCGTGTCAAATTTGAAGAGCAGAAAAAATGTCCTAAATTTCATTCTTTTAGCCTGAAATGTGATGACTTTTCCTAAAGTGGCCCAAAAAGCTCAAAAATGAAAATATATATTTTTAAATGTTGCTCAGGTCCGACAGATTTTTGTACCGTCAGATTTGACCCGTATCTATTCAGACGGATTTTAGAACCACTAGTGTGCGTCAGATCAAGGAAAATGGTGGCTTTAGGCAATCTTGAAAGTGTGCATGCATAAAAATTGTGTAATTTTTATGGGACAGAGGTGACAGAGTTTAAGGGGGACCTTGATACCGTAATGAGAACCGTATCTTTGTCCAGAGACAGTCATCTGTTGGTCTTTGGAGGATCATGGAGGAATTGCTAAACAGTATAGGAGTGATCACATATGGTGAAAATAAGCAGGCTGTGCCTTCAGAGATGGTGGCTTGACAAAGACACAAGGTCTGAAATGTGATAGGGTGGTTAGCACTGTCACCTCACAGCAACAATCTCTGGTTTGAATCCTAGTTGGGGTCTTTCTGTTTGACCAACTCCAGACTACCTGAAGTGAGTTTCCTCTCACATTCAAAAGACATGCATGTCAGGTTAACTAGTGATTCTAAATTGGCCATGGATGTGAGTAAAAATAAAGTGCTGTACAAATGTCTGGTTAATGTGTGACTTGTAGTTGAAAGTCCTTTGAGCGGTCAGTAAGATTTGAAATGTGCTGGATAAATGTGAGTGCATTACATGTTTGTTGTTGCCTGTACTTTGCCCCTACAAGCACAAAAACTAGTCCTGTAAAACCTAATAAATACACTCTCTGAACGTGCTCTCTGAAACATTAATTAAGGATTAATCATCTATTCATTAATGTCAGATAGGCTACTTATACATTCTAAATTAATTTGTAGTAGAGATTTGTAGACACTTATTATAAGGGAGTTTTTGCCCCAGTTAAAAACTGACCCAAACCATGCTGTGAAATCATAGAATATGAACAGTATAAAAGGGTTAAACAAAATACATCAAAGCAAAGCCTAGAAATGAAAACATACAAACACACATGTAGAACAATGCCGTTTAATTTCAGTGTGCACATTTCAAATTATACTTTCATTACATTTGATTTAGGCATGTATTCAAACCCTGTGTGCTGTCAAACAGTCAGTCGCACACCCTGCTTTGGTCCAGGGATGTATTAAAGGAGTGGTTGCGATACATCCCGATCTTCCTCAGCTCTTCGGTGAATCTCTGTGATTTGGGGTGAAAAGTGCACGGAGAGCTTTCAAAGGTTGGGGGGAGGCGACCGTAGTCACTGGCTGTGGTCCTGTACATGATGTTTTTGGGCTTTGCTCCCGCTGCAGATATCACACGTTTTGCTTCTGGAGTTATCACGCAGGTGAAAACTGGGTTTCCGGGATTGGTCCACGTTTTTGTTTCTTCTGCCTGCTGCTCTGGGGAGAGTGGCATCGTTGAGTTTCTATACTTGTAAAAAAAAAATTAATAAATAAATAAAAATGAATTAGCTGTATATAGCTGACTTAATAAACAGACTAACGGTTGATGGAGAGATGCACGTTCACGGGGTTCGAAAATTTAGTTTTGTACGGATTTAACAATTATATACAACTGAGTAATTTCAAAGCCATTATTTGCAAGCACAGTGCGATCTTTGAAAATAGATTCATAATTTTTAATATTATTGTTATTATTATTATTATTATTTTAAACTTTACTATCTGTTTTAAACCTAAAGCGTTAGCACGGTTTCCACCGCTGGTACGTTTATTTACTACACCTGTCTTGACTGAAGCCAACCTGTAACGCGTTTAAAATAGTTACCTTAAATGCAAGAAATCAACTCTTGCTGCTTTAACCGGGCCGCGGCGTGAAGAAAGAGTGGCGTGTTGTTACCATGGCAACCTAGAACCATTAGGAGGCGACTGTGGCTTGATCTCATAATCTCACGAGACTTGAAAAGCCACAACAACGACAACTGTACCGAACAAGGACTACATCAACCATCAACAGCTGGACATAGTTTAAAATTATAGTTGCTGTCAGAACTGGGCCCTGGCAGTGTGAAGAAGACTTAGATCAGCAGAAATGCCCATAGAGCTCTAAAAATTACTCTATAATTTCCAAATTCTGGTTAAAACCTGCTTTCAGGTATTTGATATTATTACACAGCTTTCTATACTAAGCATTAACATTAAAAAATCAGCGCTCTTTTCCTTCAGTGACCTTAAATCCTCCCCTCTCCAGTCACCTCCCTTTGTAAAGACCCTCCAAATGTCCCATATGTCAGATGTAATGAGGCTAACTGCCTCCTCTCAGACATGCTCTGGACAGTCTCACAAACACTAATCAGAGCAAACCAAATTATAACACAACATAAAGAGACCTGGTTGAAACACTGAGAAGAAGAAAACCCCAGATCCTAAATTAGATGAGAGTGCAATTTGGCAGTGAAAAGGGTTTTTTAACCTGGCAGAATATCTCTCTACTGTTAGAGATAATAAATAATAATAATAAATAAACAAATAAATAAAAAGCAGGCACACTCAAGTGTAGCCTCAGTGACCACAGACTGGCAATCCAAGAAAAAAGACACAGACACACACACTCACACAGGGAACTACACCTTTCCTCTATGCACGTCTCAGTCTCATGAGAAAGGACATAAAAGGACTGTTCATTATGTATGCAGAGATCAGGTTTCCCTTGTTACACACCTGATACACACACGCATACACAGCAAGCTCTCAAACGTTGACTTTTACAAGGCAACTATCTCTTCTGAACTGAAGAAACAGGAAATGATTGAATAAAGAAACAATGAAACCAAAAGAAACCACAATTTATGATCACTGACAGGTAAAACAGATAGAGCCTTATAACATCTTAAAGTTAAAAATGCTCCTTGAAGAAAGAGTAAGGATCTGTCTTGCTGCCCAAAATAGAGAAACAGACCACAAGCTATTGGGCCTGGAGCCTATCCCAGCTGTCATAGGACGAAAGGCAGTGTACACCCTGAACAGGTTGCCAACTTGTCACAGTGCTAACAGAGAGACACACAACAATTCACACTCACATTCACTCCTCTGGGCATTTTAGAATCACCCCACTAAGTGCATGTCTTTGTGTTGTGTGAAGAAACTGGAAATCCCGAAGAAAACCCACACAGACACGGCAAGAACATGTAAACCACCACGCCACCTTCTATATAAATGCCAGATATTAATGTTATATTAATATTATATTATTCGTATTAATACTATTGCCCACATATTTGACCAATAGTTCTACATACATACATACTGCGTTGGCAGCATATATATATATATATATATATATATATATATATATAAAATAAAAGTGTGTGCTATATGTGTGTGTGTGCGCGCATGCATAGACACACACATATAGCCAATCTCTCTGGCAGTGCTGTTTGTGAAACTCACCAGTTAAGATCTTTAGCATCGTATTTTCCACTGCACGTAAATGCATCATTCGCTGCGTCATCAGCACGTGTCAACTGTTGACGTAGAATTACGGCGGCCACTCTTTTAGTGCTCATAGGTGTATCTCTTAGTCTTTCTCGGTTGCTGTTGAGGTCACCCGGTACATTTGTAAGGGCAGCAGTCGGTATCGGGGATTTATCGTCACCTTCTGCCGCAGACTGTGCAACTTCTGGTGTCTGAACAGCTGGAGTTGGGGTCTCGCCCGGAGGATGGACAGTGAAATCCAACGAGATGGGAGAGTCCTGGATCTCACTGATGATGCGTGGAGGGAAGATAGACTGCCGTATGAAGATGTCACTATCCCTCTGGTAAATTCTTTGGATAATTTTAACGTTAATATGGACTAACCACTACAGAAACCGGTAACAATCAAGAGCGGACAATTCTTAAAATTCAGCTAAACAAGAACTTTTTTTTTTCTCAAAGCAAACAAGGTTGCAGTTCTTTGAACAAAATGTTTTCTGCAGGATGTTCCCGAGCAGTGCACATCATGATCGATTTTTGCTTCTTTTTTTTTTTTGCTTATTATCAGTGATACGTGGTATTTGGGATTTTGCCATGACACGCTTCTGTCCTCTTCTGAGCTTATAATTTGCATGTCACTGTTTTCAACAGGCGACATATCACTTATCAGCTTTGCTAGCATAACATAGTTGCTTTGGATTTGTTGGCTGCACATCCATGATGTGAATTTTCCATTCCACCACATCCCAAAGGTGCTCTATTGGATTGAGATCTGGCGAATGTGACGGTGAAGGCATCATCATGTTCAGGAAACCAATTTGAAACATTTTGAGCTTTGTGACATGGCATGTTATCCTGCTAATGGGTACAATGTGGTCATAAAGGGATGGAGGTGGTCAGCAACGATGCTCAGGTAGACTGCATCATTGCAACGTCAGCAACCTGAACCACTGATACAATTTTGGTGAGCTTGTGTGAATTGTAGCATTGGAGCGTTTCCTGTTTGTAACTGACTGGAGTGGCCCCCAGTGACCTAATGATGTGTTGCACATTCAGTGAAGCTTTTCTCTATATCTTGGTTGCAACAAGTGGTTACTTCGCTGTAAAACCCTAGATATGTTTGTGTGAGAAAATCCCAGTAGAGCACCAACAACCATGCCACTTTCAAAATCACTTAAATGTCCTTCCTTCCCCTTTTCCAGTGCTGGGTTTGGATTTCAGCAAATCATTTTAATATAGTCTGAGTTGCTGCCACGTGATTGGCTGATTAGATATTGCTGTTAATGAGCATTTGAACAGTTGTACCTAATTAAGTGGCTGGTGTGTATCTATCTTGCTGTCTTGGTTTAGGCTCAGTATTTTCACCCCTCATATATTCATATATGCTCGAAATCATCATAGTGTTGATTTAAAGGTTTTTTGTTTGTTTTTAAAAAAATACCATCTTATTGTTTCTGGTTACTTCCAGAGCGAATTGCCTGAGGCAGAGCAGGACAATGGCGGCTCCACAGAGTCTGTGAAAGAGCAAGAAATGAAGTGGACAGACCTCGCCCTGCAGAGCCTACACGAAAACACACCGAGCACCGGGAGCTGAGAGACTAATATAGAAATGAACTGTAAAAAATAAAATGCACGGACACGGTGCAAAATATATATTGATATACATCCAAATGTGCCATGCTGTGTGGTACATCCTTGAGAGTCATTAAATGTCATTTTATAGTCGGCTGTGAACTATTCATCACTCTTAAATTAAAATAAATTTGAGCAAATACAGTCCTGGACTTGTGTGAGCCAAGGTTCCACCAGTTTATAAGTGCACGGTTTTTCCTTTACCCAGATAAAACTTTAATTCTAAAACAAATCCCTCTGTGAGTGAATCTGTGATCTGCTGCAGTTTTACTGTTGTAACAAGGAACTCTGAGTTTAACAAACTGATCTAAATCCCTAAAGTTGGTAGCCTATGATATGGAAAGGCATCCAGAGTTTATAACAAGTGTAACATCCTCTCACCTTAAGCTATGCCATAATATACAGACTATGCAGGTATTCTGGCCACTAGATGGTGCAGTACTACACAAGCGGTCTGATACTGTAATCAAAAAAATGATTTTTTAATTTTAGTCATAAACTTATATGAATTGGATTGACTAAACCATTTAAACATGTTTAAAACACATCAGTGAAACTTAGTTTTCTGCTAGGATTGTATGGAGCACCATACTCTGTGCCCAGTCATACTAGTGAACCCCAGGTTACTATTGCTAATACACAGTATGTCATTTCAGTATGCTTTTCAGATATAGTTTGCCTATACAGGGAAATTTTAACTCCTTTCTCAGCCTGGATAACATCTAGGTACATAGGTGCATTTATCCATGTTATCCTACACAGGTGAACATCTCTCTTGAAAATACAGAAAAGCAGTTCTCTCTTGTTTTCCTTTTGCTCTGTGTTGCTGGTGGCATAACAGCCTCTTGACATCTTTAGACACCTCCCCGAGGGGGTTTTAAACCAGAAACAACAAAGCTCTATTATCATTGTGTCTGTGCTGTCTCTGCCTTGAGCTTGAGAATCTGGTCACGCGGCCCCTTACCCAGGAGTGCTGATGGGTGTCGGTAGGAGCCCCCCAGGCGATCCCAGAGTGTGAAGTATTGTCCATAATTATAGTTGAAGTACAGGTGATGATCTACATGGTGAGCAGCACCATTGATCAGAAATATCAGCGGGCCTGGAAGGCGGTAGTCTCCGTCATGGATGGAAATGGTCCAGATGTTGACAAAGACAAAGAGGGAGAGGTAAACCACCTGTAATGTAAATAACTCAAATGTGAAAGTATTTCATAATTTCATGATAGTGTACTTTCTGAATTTCAGTGTATTATAGTTTGTCCAGCCACATTTAAACTGCAGTTTTAAGAGCAGAAAGTGAAACAACTCCACTCATAATTTACAGTCTTGCTCCTCCTTTAACCTCAGATCAGGCATGTCAGTACTTCGGAGCATCAGAAGAAGATCTGCACCTTGTGGAGAGGGAAGATGAAAGGGTAGATGTGGTACGGTAAGCTCTGCAGGAAGCCATCGAGTGGGTGGAAGGCATGGCTGGCAAATGGTGTTGGGATCTTGAATGTATGGTGCTGCTTATGTAAGCGCTGAGGGGGAGAGACACAAATGGGCTCAAGTTTAGGATGGTTTTAGTGAGAAAATACATAAAGCTGTAAATTTAAAATAACTATGAGAGAGGAAAGGTTGTATTCTATATTTTTTAAGGAAACTTGAGCATCCAAAGTGACCAATCTAACAAAAGAATATAAGGATGTCCATTTCAGAGAGATTTGTAGTTTCACATCCAGACCCACTAAGGACATACTGATTTGAAGGGTTTTTTTTTTTAGCTACTAAATGTTCCACTGTGTGCTTGCTAACTTTGCCTGGAGCCTGTTTGGTACACAAAACCGCAAACATAGAAATGCTGAAATGCCCCATAAGTCGGAGAGCAACTGCAAAATCGAGTCATCATTTTCTTTGGGTTCATCACTACAGGTGACCCCTGTCACTGTAGCTAGTCAGCCAATGACAATGTGAACTCACTGACTGGGACAGCTTCAGGTTGGAAATAAAGATGCTGAAGTTCACCTTGTAAATGCTCTGATGGTGCATGGAGCGGTGAATCCAATAAATGCACATGTCCGTAAATAACAAGAAACCAGCGATGCTTAGGAACAATCCTGGCCAGCCTGAAACAGAAACGTGCAAATTAGTTTTCTTAATTTTGCAGACTCTTTTAACTTTTCCGTAATATTAAATTTGTGACTTGGTTAATATCAGTTAGTAAATCACAGACAGCCTTAAAGGAGACATGTTCATTTCCAGCCCCTTATCTGAAAAAAGTATTTTAGCTCCCATCCCTTCCCTTTAAGGCAACTTTCTTTTGATTGGCTGCCACTCATAAGCAGAAGGTTTCAATATAGATATGGTTTCTGTGGTCACAGCCAGGCCTGTGTGGTTGAGATGACCATATTAGGCACATCTGCTCACTTTTACATCACACAGGGCAAATATTTTAGAAAACTGCAGGTGCAGCATTTAGGTATCCCTGTAAACCAAAATCTAAGCTTTTGGCTTACAAGGATACCTTCACATACACTGTCTCACCCAGGGAAGTTTCACTGATGTTGTCATAGAGTTTGCTGTGTCCCCTGACCTCCCAGAAGAAAAGCGCTACAGTGGGAAAACTCATCCAGAAGATGGAGACAGTTCCCAACTGGATCTCCTTTCTTACTTGATGCTGTTAAATCAAATACACAAAATTAGGATTTAGGAAAACCTTGGATTGGAAATGGTGTCAAACTTAGCTATTGTCTGGCCTACCTCAATAAACTGAGGATGCTTCATGAGTATATGGTCAAACACATAGTAGAAGTTAAGAGCGCCAAAGGCCAGGTAAACCAGCCATGCTCCCAGGTTGGTTACCACCCACAGGCTGATAATCTGACGCACAGCCCAGTTCTCGGGCCATGAGAGTGGGTAAACATAAGGAGTGAAAAAGTAATAGTCAGCTATGTTCAGCACATGATCCATGGCAGCCTGTGAAGACAGTAAATTATGACCCCAAATTACTCTCACAGTACATAATGATTTTTATACTGCACAAGATCTGCTTCAGTCAGAGCTCTAATATAAAAATTCATTTTCCAAGTTATCATTATGGTTACTCTGTCAGACAGCATATGTACACTTTTAAAATTTAAATGCATGAAACTTAAACCCTGAAAAAAGGAGAAAAGCAGGTAAAAAGGGAACAGCTGTGTGCTCCATCCAATAAAGGTATTGGTTTGATTTTGCCCAAGCTTATACGGACTGTCTTAATACCTTTATTGGATGGAGCACACAGCTGTTCCCTTTTTACCCCTTTATTAAAACATTTAAGAACAAATATTTGCTCCTCGGATCGGTTTCCAAATCATACTTTTTGTACTCCTGCATTACAGTTTAAGGACCACAGCAATGGTCTCAATCTTGTTTCTGTGGTAATCTAAAAGCTGCTCTTGATCTGTTTGGTTTCACACGATTTAGGAACCCATGGCACCAATCAGTGTGAAAGCAGGTGGAGTTCAAGAGTGTGGAGCTCTAGAAATGTCTCAGCTTGCTTTTATATTATCAGTAATGGTCAATATATAATTGATAATAACTGAGGAACAGCTGCAGACAGCATAACAGTTATTATTTAATCCACCTGCAGCAGGACAGTAGCCTCATCTCAGTGATCAGTTTGAGAAAATCCACCTCAACTTTCCAGGTTTTATATAATCAGACAGTTAAGAATTTATTGCTGAATTCATTATTTCTGCAGCACTGACCTGCTTTAGGACCAGGGCCTGTCACCCGAGTTCCACGAACCTTCCTAGAAAGTAGATGCGTGTTTACTCCTCCTCTCACAGTCAGTCCAGTCGCATATCCTTTGTGACAGAAAACACATGGCTGAATGTAGCAAGCTGCACATACTGCTAACATTAGTTTACCATGCACTACACTACCTTCTCCACAAATTCAGAGATTCAAAGAGAAGCTCTGGGTTTTTTGGGGTTTTTTTTTTTTTTTTTTTGAGGCATTAATAGCACATGTTGAGTGGATCCAAGGAGTCACAGACATGTATGTCCCGGTGGAACAAGATCCCAGCATGCTCAGCAAATATCACAGAGCTCGGTGGCAGCAACACACATGAACTTGCATAATTTTCAGATATTATCAGTGCAGTTGAATAAATCATTATTTCTACACTGTTGTGAAACAAGTAACCTGAAAGTGCTCTGTAGCAAGTGAGCTGCACACTGCCTGTTTTAAATGATTCTAGCTCACTTTTAATGCAAAATAAAATCACTTGCAAGGGTCAGCGTGTCATATCTTCTGGTGAATGTACCCCCCTGTCCCATGCTGGGCTTGGTAAGCTCAAGTAGCAGCTCAACTGTCTGCCCTCTACACACACATATACACACAAATACAGACAGACCGACAATGAAGGGGTATGAGTCTAGTCATGAGCATGCTTAACACTTTGTGATCATAGAATATCCTAT
The DNA here is from genome assembly GCA_024447675.2 of Pterophyllum scalare. Lineage (NCBI taxonomy): Eukaryota > Metazoa > Chordata > Actinopteri > Cichliformes > Cichlidae > Pterophyllum > Pterophyllum scalare. The sequence continues at coordinate 4,698 of JAMQGT020013237.1, read as the reverse complement.
TAGTGTACTGTATAATCTTGCAGCGCTGCTGACCTGTCACATAAAGACACATCTTGGTCAAAAAAAAATATGCAGACTGTCACTGAGTATGAAATTTAAGTGGACAGTGTAATCACTTCTCAGAATGAGCAGGGCAACACTTAAAGAGGGTCTTACACACTTTTTTCTCTGTAGGTGTTTATTAATGCATGCCCACTATATTAAGTCAAGCATTTAGTCAAAAATAAAGCATGTAAGACTGCATATGCTATTTGAATTTTAGTTTTTAGTCTTAAATTGTGTTCACACTAATTACTTACCTTAGTTGTTTCATAGATTATGCATTTTTCTCCACAGGTCTCGCCATGTGTAAATGTCTCCCTCTAGAGCTCTCTGACTCAAACAGTACTTTCTGTGCACTGGCTTAATGTATTTATCTTTGGTTTTATTTGTCATTTTTTAAAACAGCTGTCACTTCCAGTGCCACAAATTAACCATGGCGGTTTAGCCCTTTAATTCTAATCGCACACATATTTAAATGTGTTAACCAAGCAGTGGCCTTCATAAAGGATGCATGACAAGTTATTTCTGTATAAAGTAGAGCTGTTACGTTTTTCATATTTATGTCATATATATATATGTTTATATATAATTCAAGTAATTGCACATTTTTTCTTGGCTATATGTGTCATGATCCCTGGGTCTTGGACCCAGGATTGTTGAGTTTTAGGGATATTTGGGGGGCTCGACCCTTTTGTATGGTTTAAGTTAGTCCCCGTTCCCTCATGTTGTGTGTTTCTAGTGCAGTGAGTTTTTTTTTCTTTAATTTGTATTCCTGGCTTTAGTCAAATTTATTTCCTTTGTTGATTATCTTTTTTCTTTTCTTTTCTTTTCTTTTCTTTTCTTTTCTTTTCTTTTCTTTTCTTTTCTTTTCTTTTCTTTTCTTTTCTTTTCTTTTTGGAAAGACTCCAGCAATAAAAAGCTGTTAGTAGTCTTAATCTTGCTTCCCCCTGCATTGGGGTCCTAACCCTGCCTACCACGCAGCGGTGTCCTGACACTTTGTGATGTCACTGTGAGGGGATATCCTTATTGTGATGATATTGCCACATGCTTAGTAAAGTCTTTGGCTATGAGCACAAAAGCCCCCAAAACTAGCTGTTCAAAACTTCTGCTTTCAAGGAGCAGCCAATCAGAAGAAAGAGGGCTAAAAAGGGGAAGAGAACTACAACAGCTTGTTTCAGACAGTGGAAAGACTACGTATGAGATAAATAAGGAGTATTTTGAACTGTGAATGAAGCAAAGCTAATTTAATAAAGTCCAAAAAAAAATAAATAATAGGGGCTTTGGAATGAGTATGTCTCTTTTAAGGCCGCCTGTGATATAATTTTCTTTGAAGGTGTGATAATGCCATTTAAAACATTTTTTTTAAATATTTGGTGATAACGTTTTTAAAATGTTCGCCAGTATCATTGTTAGAACATTGTGCCATAATATCCTAAAATGTTTCTCAGTGGCAGTTGTTAATTTAAGGTTAATCAAAACATTTATGACCCAGTGCAGAGTCGCGGGGTGGGGAGAGAGAGAAAGACAATCGTTCACCCTCACAATCACACCAGTGGCCAATTTAGAATCACCAATTAGCCTAACAAGCTTGAAAAACGTACCATATTGTTTTCTGTGTAGTTTTTGATCTCTGGAAAATGGTCCCTATGTTTGTAATATAAAGTAAAGCTCCGGGGATTAAACAAAGCTTGTCATTTTCATGTACATAAAATGTGATTTAATTTATTATGACTGTTTTTTGTTCTCTTAATTAACATTTCAGCTGTTTCGATAACACATGTAGCACTCATCTCTGTAGCTCGTTTCGCTCGTCATTCTCTGTGGTTTACATCGGTTTCATCCTAAAATGCGTCAACTCATTATTTGCTGACACTTATTAGAAAATGCGTATGGAAAAACTGTGCGGCGACCGTGGCGAGCGCAAAAGGAATAATGCTGCTTTCAAGCTCCTGTCACAAGATGCCAAAATCTCAGGATTGTAAATGCAGATAGTCTTTATAGACAAATAGCTATAAAGTAAACTAAGTAAGCAAGTAAATATACATTCACGTGCGGGTACAGTGGTGTTTGTGTCTAAGAAAGCATGCTATTTTTTTTTTTACAGGGTTTAAAACGTCCAGGATCTTATGGTAGTCTACATTAACTTTACTCTCACACACTGTTCTGTTCTATTATGGTCACACATACTGACAAAACACATCTTTTTACGCTTGCCTATTCTGTTTGATTCTGTATTATTGACTCTTTGATTCTGTGATTTATGGACCTTTAATTTTAGGGTGTTTTCCAAAAGTTATTTTAAGCATACTGATTTTGGTATTTAATTGCTTGTAAGGTGTCCTTGAGTTTCTTGAAACGCGCCTATAAATAAAATGTATTATTATTTATGATTATTAAAAACTCGTTTATGTAAACATATAATCATTTTTGCATGCCCTTTATGGGGAAAAAGCAACGTCACATGTGTCGTGTGCGCACGACTCGCCACCGAATTCGATATTTCCCATAGCACACGGTACGTAAACGCAGCATATTACAACAGCTTGTTTGCTTTGGTTTGCTCACGAGCGCCGGGTGAAGCGGCCGGGTGCAGAGCGGCAGTGACAACAGACAGACGGCACTTTGATTGTGCCGTGTGCACAGCTCTGGAAACACTGGGAAGAATTACAAGAGAAATCCCGTATTCCCTGGAATGTCTGCTGCAATTGTTCTGCATCATAATGACTTGATGATGTTTGCGTGAAAACTGAAAACTGTAGGTCAGCATAAGCCGTTATAGGAGTCACGTCCTAAATGAAATTAAGCATTGTTTGTGAACTCCATTTATTATTTTTATTGAGCAGTTAGATTTGCGTTTATGATACTGAATGTGGATTTTTACCCGAGTTAAATGAAGACAAATCAAAAATAAGACAGGCATAGATTTTATTAGCGTCAGTTTCCACCAATTAAGGCATTAAGTTAAGTTACATATAAAAAAAAACAATACTTTCGATTAAATTGTATGGAAGTATTTTTATGTATCATGGACGCATTTTCAGTGAAAATGAGAGGAAACTTTTCAGCATCTGTGAAAAGTTTCCTTTAATTTTATAAATCCGTCATTCTCCTATATTAGCCCCAGGGGTTGTATAAATTCACTTACATCCATTAGAAAATTAAAATGCCCTCGTGGGAGACGTGAACGTGGGAGGCATGTACTCTAAACGAAAACGTGTATTGCTGAACTTTTGTGACCACGAGTTCAGATCCTTGTATAGCCTAATGATGTTTTCCTCCATTTAAATACACGAATTAATTGCATGCTGGAGTTTTCCCAAAGGGCTGACATTGCAGTCTTATATAATGCTCAGACAAGCAGGCCAGAAATCCGGGCACGGGGATCTCTGTGTTCCCGCTGCTGAGTGGATGACCACGTCGTGTGCACAAACCCCTTTGTAATCATTAACAACGCGTTTGCGTGTAGCGTGACAGGTTTTGCACTCGGCTCTGTTTTCCTCCAGAACGCTATAAAAGAGCCGCCCCCTCGGCTGCCATTCACAAAGCTCAATCAGCTCCCGTGGAGACAGAAGGAACAACGCCGTCGCTTTCTGGACGAACACGCCATCAACTGAAAAATGGACCCTTGCGAGTGCGCCAAGAGTGAGTATTCCTGTCACTGTTTAACAAGGTATTTAATGCGTCACTTGTTATCAGCGTATCACGTGAAACTGATGCGTCTTATTTTATTATTTTTGTTCAGCTGGAACCTGCAACTGCGGAGGATCCTGCACGTGCACAAACTGCTCCTGCAAGTGCTGCAAGAAGAGTAAGTCAGACTCCTGACGTCACCGTCGACTTGTTCATATTCTAGTCAATGTTGCGTCCATATTTTCTCAAGTATACTGGGAAAATTGTCTCACAGTAATGCACTTCAGAGGTGTTCGCTTGTGTTTTTCTATGTATGTTCTCAGTCCTGTCTCAGTTAAAGTCGTCATTCCTTACCGACATCAGCTTGGACCCATTTTAGAGTCTGTCTCCAATTTTTGTGTGACGGTGGTGGATCTGTCATTGCAGGCTGCTGTGCATGCTGCCCATCCGGCTGCAGCAAGTGCGCCTCTGGCTGCGTGTGCAAAGGGGAGAAATGTGATACCAGCTGCTGCCAGTGAGGAGTCTGCAGCATCAGCTCTCTTCTACACTTATGATGGAGCCATTAAGACTCCACTATTATAAATTTGCACTCTGCCACTAAATGAAATGTATTTTGTACTTTTCTTTGGGTGTTTGAAATAAACATGTTTAACAAAATGTGGTGTCTGGCTCTGGCTTAAAGCTTCTAAAGTCTCAAAATAAATCAGCTGAGGTGGTCAATGTTGTCCTTTGCCCTAGGTCACACACTCGGAGTACTGTGTGCAAAGTTGAAGTCCTTAGGTCTTGGAATGAGGACTTTCAAATTTGTTTTTTTTTTTTTTGGGGGGGGGGACTTGGGATGACTAAAGCTGGCCATGACATGTGAACTGAAGGAAGGCTCTGGCTGGAATGCAAAAGGGACAAACTTATAAAACCACCAGCAATGGCTATCCCAACATACTGGCCTGTCAGAATGGCTCCAAAGTCAAGATTACAAAGGAGCACAACTTAAAAGCACCCTTCAAAGTACTAGATTAGATTCAACTT